>PITA01001918.1:0-37972 GCA_004023965.1 Spilogale gracilis | reverse complement strand
CTCTTTGGGTAAATGCCCAGTAGTGCAATTGCAGGGTCATAGGGTAGCTCTATTTTTAATTTTTTAAGGAATCTCCACACTGTTTTCCAAAGTGGCTGCATCAGCTTGCATTCCCACCAACAGTGTAAGAGAGTTCCCCTTTCTCTGCAGCCTCTCCAACACTTGTTGTTTCCTGACTTGTTAATTTTGGTCATTCTGACTGGTGTAAGGTGGTATCTCAGTGTGGTTTTGATTTGAATTTCCCTGATAGCTAGTGATCTTGAACATTTTTTCATGTGTCTGTTAGCCATTTGTATATCTTCTATGGAGAAGTGCCTCTTCATTTCTCTTGCCCATTTGTTGATGTGTTCATCTTCTTTTTGGATGTTGAGTTTGAGGAGGTCTTTATAGATCTTGGATACCAGCCCTTTGTCTGTAGTGTCATTTGCAAACAGTCTCTTCAGTAAATGGTGCTGGGAAAATTGGACAGCTACGTATAGAAGAATGAAACTAGACCATTATCTTACATCACACACAAAGGCAAACTCAAAATGGATGAGAGACCTCAACGTGAGGCAGGAATCCATCAAAATCCTGGAAAAGAACATAGGCAGTAACCTCTTTGACATCGGCCACAGCAACTTCTTTTAAGACACGTCTCCAAAGGCGAAGGAGACAAAAGCGAAAATGAACTTCTGGGACTTCATCAAAATAAAAAGTTTCTGTACAGCAAAGGAAACAGTCAACAAAACAAAGAGGCAACCCACAGAGTGAATTTTTTTTTTTTTAAAGTAGGCTCCATACCCAGCATGAAGCCTGATTTGGAGTTTGAACTCACGACTGTGAGATCAAGACCTGACCTGAGATCAAGAGAAAGATCAAGAGTCAGGTGCTTTACCAATTGAGCCACCTAGGTGCCCCCACATTTGGAATATTCTATCTCATGACAACAGAACTATCTTTTCATTATATTCAGTTATAACGGAGTTAACAGTACTCTAAGATGTGAAATTATATGCCCAGTATGGAAAGATGAAGGATGGACACTGGGGCCTATGTAACACAAAATATTGATAATACCATTCTGTCCTACTCTTAGCCCTTGTGTTAAGTATTTTTCCATAGAAAAAAGCAAAGAGAAGGAGACTAATCCTGTATAAGTTGATGCATTAGAGATATTCAAATGGATAATTTTTGTTTACTTCCGTTGAGAAAATAGTTGAATCATTTTTTAGTCCTGACTTTTTTTTTTTAAGATTTTATTTATTTGACAGAGAGAGAGAGCACAAACAGGGGGAGCAGTGGAGGGAAAGGGAGAAGCAGGCTCTCCACTGAGCAGGGAGCCCAATGTAGGGTTTGATCCCAGGACCCTGGGATCATGACTTGTGCTGAAGGTAGACGCTTAACCAACTGAGCCGAGGCACCCTAATTCTGACTTTTTATAACAAATCAGTCATAAAAATGAATTGAACAATACAAAAAGCAAAATATGCTGGAATCTTAATGTCTTGAAACACAGGGCATTCATATTTTGCGGGTTGTCCTCTAATATATATCTCTATGAATAGGAATATATACATAATTTTACATATATATGTGGAATCATACCATCCATGGAGTTATATGAAGGACCAATTTTTCTTGTGTATCTATCTCTTCCTGTTAGCTGGGTGACTAGCAGTTTGCAACCTTTCTTCAATGCCACAGTCATATGTAAATATGTTACACAGATAAATACATTTGGCAAATTTTTTTATTACTTTATAAAAATGGGGTTACCCTACATATATTTTTCTATACCTAACTTCATTTTACTCCTTTTTTTTTTGTTTAAAGATCTTATTTATTTATTCGACAGAGAGAAACACAGCTAGAGAGGGAACACAAGCAGGAGGAGTGAGAGAGGGAGAAGCAGGCTTCCTACTGAGCAGGGAGCCTGATGCGGGGCTTAATCCTGGGACTCCGGGATCATGACCTGAGCCAAAGGCAGTTGCTTAATGACTGAGCCCCCAGGCACCCCATATCCACTTTACTCTGATGACAATTACCCTAAATGATGTTTTAACACATTGTTTTTTTATGGATATTTAATTTTCGTGGAATGGATGTGCTACAATTTAGTCCATAATTTTCCAGTTCATGAGTAGGTACCTTTTTCTCCAGGGTTTGTTTTGTTTTGGTCATAACTAATGTTATAATAAGCATTCTGGTGTTTGTTACATATGTGTGCATTTGTATGGACTGTAATGAACACGTGTATATTCTTATGGATTGGGTATGTGCCCTTTAAAAAATAACAGCTTTATTGAGATATACTTTATATATCATAAAGTAGATTGTAGGGAAAAACAAAAGGGGTGGGAGTAGCTGCTGATGGATGACAGCATCCATCCTTTCTGGGGTGGTGACAAGGGTCTGAATGTAGATAAGGTTCATGTTTGCACATGTCTGTGAATGTACTATAAATCACCAAATTGTACACCAATTTTGTGATATATCAAAACCAGACAAATGCACTATAAGAACTAAAGCTGCCAATGAGGTTCTCCAATAAACATCCATGCAAAAATTCTTAGAATAGTAGTAAATTTTAGAATAAGCATGACAATTTCTGAAAAAGAATCAGCAGGGATTTTTGTAGCAATTAGATTGAATCTTTTGGTCAGTTTGGGAACATTGTCATTTTAACTTTACTAAGTCCTTCAATTTGTAACTGTGAAAAGTCTTCACATTTATCTTAATTTTTTCAACAATGCTTTGTTATTTTTTAATATACCAGTTTTGTACTTCTTTTATTAAATTTGTTCCTAAGTTTTTTGTTCTTGGCGCTATTGTAAGTGGAATTATTTGTATTAGTTTCTGAAAATCATTGCTAGGGTGTAGATATAGAATTGTTTGTATATTGATCTTGTATCTTGCAAATTTTCTAAACTCATTCAATAGTTCTTATGATTTTTTGCAGATTTCTTATGAATTTCTATGCACAAAATCATATCATTTGCAAAACAGATAGTTTTACTTCTTCCGAATATACTGATAGTGGTAATGTGATTTTTGTCTTAAATTCTATGAATATAGTGTGTTATATTGATTAGTTTTAGATGTCTAACCAACTTTTCATTAGGGAAACAAATCTCATTTGGTCATATTTTATCATTTGTTTTAAGTTTGGTAGATTAGGTTTATTACTCTTCTGAGGATTTTTGTGTTGTTTATTATGGAACTTCATAGTTTCATTTCTTATAATGATATCAATGTAATAATTTCATGGAATGAGTTGGCAAATGGTTTTTTCTCTTTCTTCATATAGTTCTTGAAGAGTTTCTGATTAATCAATGTTAATTTTTTTGTATTTCTATAACAAGTTATTTTTTAAATTTTTTTCTTTTTACTACCTTAATATTTTTTAAAACAATTTTTTTCCCTTAAGAATTTAACAGCATAGCCTTCTGTTCCTGGACACTTATTTATGGTATTATTCTTTTAAATTACTAAACCAATCTCTTGTTATAAGTCTAACCAGATTTTATATTTCTTCCTAGGTTAGTTTTGGTGGTTTTTCTCTTTGTAGGACTTTGACTATTTCATGTAGGTTATCTAATTTGTTGGCATAAAGTTGTTCATAGTAATCTCTTATAATCCTTTTTATTTCTGTAAAGTTGGTGAAGATGTCCCATCTTCCATTATTGAATTCATTATTCATTGAGTAATTTGATCTTTTCTTCCATAATCAGTGCAATTAAATTATGTCAATCCTGTGGATCTTTTCAGAGAACTGACTTTTGGTTTTGTTCATATTTGCTATTCTTTTTCTATTCTCTATTTCATTTATTTCCACTGTATATAGTCTTTATAATTTCCTTCCTTTGGCTTACTTTGGGTTTCATTTTTGTTCTAGTTTAATAAAGTGGAAGATTTGGCTATTTGAGGTTTCAAATATTTCTCCTGTTTCTTTCTCTCTTTCTCCTCTAGCATTCCCACTATGCCATTATGCATCTGTTAGGCCTTTTGTAGTTGTCCCACTATCCTTGGATAGTCTGTTCTGACTTTTTTTCACTATTTGTTCTCTTTGTTTCTTGGTTTTTGAGGATTCTTTTGCTAATTCTTCTAGATCAGAGATTGTTTCCTTAGCTGTGCTCTGTATACAAACAATCCCATCAAAGGCATTCTTCATTTTTCTTACAGTGTATTTTACCTATTTACGTTGCTGTCCGTCCATCAACACCCTTAGCATGAGAATCATATTTGTTTTAAATCTGTGGTCCTACTGTTCCAATGTCCCCCCTTCTGATGTTTTCTCTGTCCCTCAAATTGTGTTTTTTACCTATCGGTATGCCTTGTGTTTTTTTTCTTGATATTTGGACATAATGTACTGGCTAAGAAGAACTGTAACTATTCCTTTCGTGAAATTATGGTGAGGTGTAGGGGAAGGGGATACATTCTCTAGCCCTATAATTAGGCCTTAGGCTTTTAATGATCCTCTGCTTCTTGGCTGTGAACTTCACAAGTGATTTTCCTCCCTCTTTGGGTGGGACAGGATGGTGAGAGTATGCTAGAGTTGAGTATTTCCCTTCTCCTGTCAGTTAGGCTCTGAAAATACCTCATCAGGTTAGGCTGTGGTGAGCTCATGTCCCCTCAGCACAGGCCTTGTTAAAAGAAACCAAGCGTTCTGTCTTTCAAGATGGTTCTTCTTCCCTTCCCCTTGCTGGAAACATGAGGGCATTTTTTCTTATACTTACTGTGGCAACCTGTTCAAGATCCCAGGTGCCACCTCTTAGATTTGCTCCTCTGGGAGTCTTTTACAATCACTTGTCCACACTGAGCCTCCATCAGTCTATTACCAGTCAGGTTCCTTACCTCAGCCCTGGAACTAGAAACCAGAAGTCTTTAAAATTATTAAGTCATCCAGCGGCGCCTGGGTGGCTCAGTTGGTTAAGCCACTGCCTTCGGCTCAGGTCATGATCCCGGAGACCCGGGATCGAGCCCCACATCGGGCTTCCTGCTCAGCGGGAAGCCTGCTTCTCCCTCTCTCACTCCCCCTGCTTGTGTTCCCTCTCTGGCTGTGTTTCTCTCTGTCAAATAAATAAATCTTTAAAAAAAAAAATAAAATAAAATAAAATTATTAAGTCATCCAATTGACTTATTACTCACAGGTCAATGCATAAGTAGTTCTGGGCAAATTGCCATTGTCTAAAAAGCTTTCTCTTGTTTTTGGTTCAAATTTTACTTATATCAAAAGATTTTTGTTGTTTGATTTGCTGATCTTTTATTATTTCTAAATATGAAAGGAAGCAGGGGGAGAGAGAGGAAAAAAGAACTATAGATACTATATTGTACGGCACATCTCTAGAACTTACTCATCTTACTTAACTTAAACTTTATACCTGTTGTATAACAAATCATTTATCCCCTCCCACAGCTCCTGGAAACCATCATTCTACTTTCTGCTTCTTTGAGTTTGACAATTTTATTACATTTTATTGTGTTTTGTTTAAGATTTTATTTATTTATTTGAGAGACAGGGAGAGAGCCCAGGGAAAAGGGAGGGGTTGAGGAAGAAGCAGACTCCCTGCTGAGCAGGGAGCCTGACATGGGGTTCAATCCCAGGACCTAGGATCATGACCTAAGCCAAAGGCAGATGCTTAACCAGCTGAGCCACCCAGGCACCCTGAGTTTGACAATTTTAGATACCCAATATAGTTAAGTGGAACCAGATAGTGTTTGTTCTTCTGTGACTGGCTTATTTTACTTAGCATAATGTCCTCCAGTTCCATCCATGATGTTGTGTGTAACACAACTTCCTTCTTTTTTAAGGCTGAATAATATTCCATTTTATGTATATACCATTTTGTATTTGACACATTATCTTTAACCATTCATCCATCGATGGCTATTTAGGTTATTTCCATATCTTGGCTATTGTGAATAATGTAATAAATATGGGACTATAGATAATGGCCTTGGCCATGACAGCAAAGTATAGACAACACAAGGAAAATTAGACAAGTAGGACTGCATCAACACAAAAGGTTTTTGAACAACAGAGGAAAAAAATCAACAAAATTAAGAGGCAAACTACAGAGTGGGAGAAATATATGCAAATCTGATAAACGGTTAATATACAAAATATAAAGGAGACTCCTACAAACTTAGTAGCGAGGGTCCCCGGTTGGCTCAGTGGATTAAAGCCTCTGCCTTTGGCTCAGGTCATGATCTCAGGGTCTTGGGATCGAGGCTCGCATCAGGCTCTCTGCTCGGCAGGGAGCCTGCTTCCTCCTCTCTCTCTACCTGCCTCTCTGCCTACTTGTGATCTCTCCCTCTGTCAAATAAATAAATAAATAAAATCTTTAAACAAAAACTTAGTAGCAAAAAGAAGAAAACAAAACAAATTATCCGATTAGAAATGTACAAAGGACTTGAGCGGACATTTCTCTGAAGCGGACATACAGATGTATGAAGAAGGAGTGAGATGGTGGAGCAGTAGGAGAATCCTGTGTCTGTCTCATCCTTAGAACACAGCTAGATAGTTACCAAATTATTCTGAATACCCAAGTGTCAACTGGAGGTCTGGGAGAACAGAAATAGAAAATTTACAAGTAGAAAGGCGACTACCTTTTGGAAAATATGAGGTGCAGAAGTTCACTTGGGGGAGATAGCTGCAGATACGGTGGTGGGGAGGGAGCCTACTTATAGAGGATACAGCAAAGTATTGCAAGTGGCAGAGTGCAAAATCTGAACTTTTAAGTTCACTACTGTGGAGGATGTGCCTAGATTAAAGTTCAGGTGGAATCAGGAAGGAGGGTGGAATCCCAGGAGTGATAGCGTGGTCTGAGGATCTCCTGGGTTGTGGGGAAAAATGGGTTAGGCCAACATGCTACACTGTTCCCAGGCATAGGAGCTGGGAGGCCAGGGGTGAGCAGAGGGTCTTGGTGCAGTTTTCTGCTATAAACCATAACTGCCAGTCATAGAACCACTTTCCTGGGATGGGCCACAAGCCTGGAGAGATCCTCCCGCAGAGGAATAGTGAGGTTAGCACCATGGATATTGCTAAAATTTGGAATTTTGAAATTCAGTCACATGCCTGAGAAAAAAGGTTCAGGCAGGGACAGGCACGGTGAACTCACGGTTCAGCCGGAAACAGGGTAAACAAATAGGGTGATTGATTGCTCTTCTGTGAGGGCTCACAGAAGAATAGGGGGTGCAAATTTTCAGCTCTGGGGATAGCGAGCAGAGTAGACTGTCACCATCTTTCTCCCATCCGTACTAAAAGCCTTCAGGGAATACAGTGCCACCTGGTGGAGGCCAGAGCCCCACCCCTGCTCCCTTGAGGCGCATTTCCCCTGAAACAAGTCAGGCTGAGAATCAGTGCAGCAGGCCTCTCCCCCAAAAGACCAGCACAAACAACTGGCTCTCACCAAGTTTATTATAGAGTGCTACAAAGCTTCAGCTCTAGGGCAAATAGGAGGAGCTTCCTTTTTACTTTACTTCTTTATTTCTTTTATTATTATTTCACTTATTTTTTGTTTTTTATATTTTAAAATTCCTTTTTAAGTATTTTAAGGATTTTTAAAATTTATACACATATAATTTTCATATATATATATATATATAGAGAGAGAGAGAGAGAGAGAGAATCTATTTTTCTTTTCTTTTCCTTTTAATTTTTTTTTTTTTATTTTGCTGTTTAGAGTCTTTTAACAAGCAGACCAAAACACAGGCTCTGGTTTTTTGTTTGTTTCTTATTTTGGTTTTCTTGTTTTGTGTTTTTGTTTTTCTTGTTTTTTTTTTTTCTTTTTCTTTGTTTTTTTCTTTTTGTTTTGTTTTTGTTTTCTTTTCTTTTCTTGGCAAAATGACAAGATGGACGAAATTGTCCCAAAAGAAAGAACACGCAGTAGAATTCATGGCCAGAGATTTAATTAATACAGACATAAGTAAGATGTCTGAACTAGAATTTAAAACAATGATTATAAGGATACTAGTTGGGCTTAAAAAAAGCATAGGAAATACTAGAGAATCCCTTACTACAGAGATAAAAGAACTAAAATCTAGTCAGGCTGAAATTAAAAACTCTCTAATAGAGATGCAAACACAAATGGAGGCCACAAAAATGAGGATGGATGAAGTAGAGGAGCAAATCAGTAATACAAAAGATAAATTATAGAAAATAATGAAGTTGGGAAAAAGGGAAATAAATGTAATGGACCACACTTAGCCTTAGAGAACTCAGCAACTTAGTAAAATGTAATAATATTTGTATCATAGGAGTCCCAGAAGATGAAGAGAGAGATAAAGGGAAAGAAAATTTCAAACAAATTATAGCTGAAAAGTTTCCTAATCTGAGGAAAGGACTCAGACATCAAAATCGAAGAAGCACAGATAACTCCCATTAAATTAAACCCACTGTCAAGGCATATCATAGTCAAATTCACAAAATACACAGGCAAGGAAAGAATCTTGAAAGTAGCAAGGAGAAAAGATCCTTTAACTACAAGGGAAGACAGATCAGATTTGCAGTGGATCTGTCCATAGAGACTTGACAGGTCAGAAAGGAGTGCAAAGAAATATTCAACGTGCTGAATGCAAAAAATATGCAGGTAAGAATACTTTATCTATCAAGGCTGTCATTCAGAATAGGAGAGATAAAGAATTTCCCAGACAAACAAAAACTAAAGGAGGTCATGACCACTAAACTATCCCTGCAATAAATTTCACTTCACTTTTTGAGTGAAGAGAAAAGATTAAAAGCAAAAAAGTCTTGAAAGGACCAGAGAACATTATCAGAAACACGAACTCTACAGGTAACACAATGGCACTGAATTCTAATCGCTCTGAATGTAAATGGACTAAATGTACCAATAAAGACTAAGGTATCAGAATGGATTAAAAAAAAAACAAACCAAGATCCAACTATATACTGCCTACAAGAGACTCATTTTAGACCCACAGACACCAGCAGATGTAAAATGAGGCGATGGAGAACCATCTGTCATGCTAATGGATGTCAAAAAAAAGCCAGAGAATAATACTTATATCAAACAAACTAGATATCAGGGTTCTGGGATTGAACCCCAAATCAGGGACCATGCTCAGCAGGAGTCTGCTTGTCCCTCCCCCTGTGCATTCCCCTCCACATATGGGCTTTCTTTTTCTCACATAAATAAGTAAAATTAAAAAAAAAACCCGTCATTATTAATTATCAGGGAAGTAGAGATCAAACCTACAATGAGATGTCACCTCATACCTATTAAGACAGATGTTATTGGGAATCAAAATAAAAAAAATCAGCATTGGGGAGGACTGGAGAGATCAGAACTCTTTTCCGCTGTTGATGGTAATGTAAATGGTTGAAACCACTGTAGGAAAACAGTATGGATTTTCTTCAAAAACTTAAAAGTGGAACTACTATGTATTTGATCCAGCAATCACATTTCTGAATAGATATGCAAAATAATTGAAATGAAGATCTCAGCAAGAAATGAATTTAATTTCCTGAAGAGACTGATTGTAATTCCCTGAGTTACCAGGTTACCAGGGTGGAAAGATACTCTTTAGAAAGAAGCCACAGGAGCCAAAAGTATATTCTATCTTTCAAGAACCAGTGTGTAGCTGAGTAGGACATTTGTTGTAAGTAATGTGGATGACAGAGGAAAAAAAGATTTATCAACCTCTGCCGATACTTGGAATGTACATATTCCTTAAGGTCTCTGTATTTAGATTTAGTTTTTTAAATGTCATTGTGCGTTGGTTTTGTTTTGGTTTTATGGGTGCTTTTGTTTGTTTTCAATATGTCAATTGGTAAAGGTAGGATTATTATTTGGAATAAAAATATAGCTATAAGTAGAATTATTCCCTCAGATGGATAGTCAACCAAATGTTAATACAGGCTATCTGCAGATATTAAAATTATGAGTTATTTTAATCTTTGTGCTTTTGTGTCATCCTAGTATCTACAGTAAACATGTATGATTTGTGCAATCACACAGAGTATGAAAAATTATTTATTTATATTAATGAGACACTTACATAGCTACTATGAAAAAAACCCAGATTAAGTGGAGGGCTTAATCTCACTTTTAGAAAATTCTCTTGTCACAAAAATAGTCTATAACTTTGACCACAAACAGAAAGGCAATTGCAAGGATAATATCGTCCATTTAGACTGATGGAGTTATTAGGTCCATATAGTAGCATATCTACATTTTAGCAGAGTATTTCTCATGGTATCTGTAAAGACTTCATTAAGGTTTTGGCAGGATTTCAGTGTGGTTAGATGGTGCCATAGTTTTTAAGGGACCATCAGAAAGTGGGCAGATTACTGTTTAATGTCAATCCGTGGGAGAATCTGTGGCAGAGTTCTGAATCTGCCCAAATTTTATAAATAAATTTATTAATGAAAACAGATGTGGGGCGCCTGGGTGGCTCAGTTGGTTAAGCAACTGCCTTCAGCTCAGGTCATGATCCCGGAGACCTGGGATCGAGTCCCGCGTCGGGCTCCCTGCTCGGCGGGAAGCCTGCTTCTCCCTCTCTTACTCCCCCTGCTTGTGTTCCCTCTCTGGCTGTGTTTCTCTCTGTCAAATAAATAAAATCTTAAAAAAAAAAAAAAAAAAAAAGAAAACAGATGACATATTCTTGTAATTTAAGTAATAAGTTATCCAACTTAGCTGATGTCAGACCAAAGCTGCTTGTTCAGAAAGAAGTATAATTGGAAAAGACGTTTAGAAGGAGCAAGAAGTTGAAATTACTGTTATTTTTCTGCATTTATAGAGATGGGTGTTAGAAGTTGTTAACTGGTAGGGAGGTTCGTCAAAAAATGAAAAATAGAAATACTACATGATCCAGTAATTCCTCTACTGAGTATTTACCCCCCAAAACAAAAATGCTAATTCAGAAAGATATATGTACCCCTATGTCTGTTGCAGCATTATTTACAATAGCCAAGATATGGAAACAACCTAAGTGTCCATCAATAGATGAATGGATAAAGAAGATGTGGAATGTACATAATGGGATATTACAGAGTCATAAGAAAGGATGAAATCTTGCCATTTGCAACAAAATGCATGGTCCTAGAAGGTATATGCTAGCTGAAGTAAGTCAGACTGAGAAAAAGGGATGCCATATGATTTCACATATATGTAGAATCTAAAAAAATAAATTAATAAACAAGCAAAAAGTAGTATCAGACTTATAGAGAACAAACTGATGATTGCAGAGGGGTGGGAGATGAGAGAGATGAGCAAAATGGAGGAAGAGGAGTGGGAAATATAGGCATCCAGTTGTGGAATGAAGTCCTCAGAGTAAAAGGTACAGCATAGAGAATCTAGTCAATGAAATTGTAATAGTGTGTAAGGTGACAGATGGTAGCTACACCTACAAGCAGAGCATGACCTAGACACACTGAATCCCTATGTTGCATACCTGTAGCTAATGTAACGTTGTGTGTCAAGTGTACTCAACTTAAAAAAAAAAAAAAAGATGTTAACGAGAAAAGGAGCAAGTCCAAACTGCTAATGGATTATAAGGTTATTGGAGAGATGATTAAAGAAGTTTAATTTATGATGAATAAAGCCAAAAAATTGCATGTACACACAGAAATAAGTTTTTTCAGAACAGTTAAGAAGCCATTTTAAGTCTGCCAGCTTTGTGTGTTTGTGCTTCGTTTTCGATGTAGTTTACAATATTTCTAAATAAATCTCAATGTGACTTAATGGCAAAATGTACAGATTATTTCTCTAAGTGTCCTTCCGGCCAAGTACTCATAAATTGTAGGTAGGTTCATTGAGAGGCTTCCATATAAGTTTATGGGCCTATCAATTTTCTGGTTAATTGATCTTATACTTGATGATTCCAAACATGTTCAGCTCCATTAAATGCAATGTCATTCTTTTCCCAGGGGCTAGTTGGTTTCAGCATCTGTAAAAAGCCTGTTATAAAAGAGGAAAGATTTTCTATCATCTTTTGCTCTCTGACCATATACAGATTATTTTTTAAAAAATCATATAATCTTGTGAGTAGGAAATGCTTTTAAAGCATGACACAAAGTCTATAAATTATAAAGGGAAAAAATAGAAACATGCTGCACCACACACACACACACACACACACACACACACACACAATAAAGGAATAAAGAAAAACAAACTGCAAGACATTTGAAAAGGGCTAATAATGTATATAAATAATCATGTGATCCGTAAAGGAAAAACCAGAAAGGTACAGATGAAATGATTAGCAAGACTAATTATGTAAGGAACTTAGAAATATTTGATTTTTACTTCCTATACTTTTGTATTTTTTGCAAATAGTTTGCATTATTTTATAATAAAAATATATTTTAAAACTGAGGTCTTATCACTCTGCTTTTTTGGTCTATTTGCTTTTTTTCCCTTTCAATAATTTATAAACAAAGAAAACAAATATAGGGACGCCTGAGTGGCTCAGTCGTTAAGTGTTTGCCTTCGGCTCAGGTGATGAACTCAGAGTCCTGGGATCGAGACCCGCATTGGGCCCCCTGTTTGATGGGAAGTGTACTTCTTCCTCTCTGACTCCCTCTACTTGTGTTCCCTCTCTAGCTGTGTTTCTCTCTGTCAAATAAATAAATGAAATCTTAAAAAAACCCACAAAACACAAAACAAATGTATTTGGAAAATACTTTCTTTTGATGTGATTCCTTGGGAAATATGTTTACCTGTTGGCACTTTGTCGGGCCTTACACTTTGCCCTCTATTTCCTATTTTCCCAGTACAGATTTATTCAATATATAAATATGTTAATGGTAGAGAGAATCTGTACTGGCTCTAGATTAAGAGCTAGATAATTTGGCTGACCCTGTAGTGGATTCCCAGAATGCAAATGGATGAAAATTGGGTCAGAAAATATTTAGAAGAAAGAAAAACCATGACCTTGTTTCGGTTTTCTAGGTGCTGACCCATCACTGAGTGGAGACCACAGGACTCTGTTCTGGGACCAGCTTCCTTTAGGAGAAATATTGGTCCGATGGATCTGACAGATACCTAAGTTACAAGAAGAACAGGTAGGAAAAGATGTTCCCAGCTGAAGGCTAAGTCCTGTGACACTCTGTGGGCAAGACCGTGCAGGGGGACCCACAGGGCCAGTAGAGCATGTGGGTGGGAAGGGTGAGTGGGAGATAAAGTGAGACTGGGGCTGGCAGGTGGGTCAGAGGAAATAAACCATGGTGTGACTTAGGGATGGAGCACAGCAGACTGTTTTAGACACATATGCATGGCATTTGTAGTTGGTAGAGAGTCCCTCACATCTGAAGAATGTTGGGTTGGGTTCCTCATTTCTGAAGCGATCCTATTCAGCCTGGGATACTGTAAGAGTGATCAGGAAAAATGACATCGCAGTTAGAAGAACAAGAGGGCAAGCTGCATGTCCTTTTGCTTTCAGCTTCTTTCACGTTCTGTAATTTTAAGGCTCATCCACATGTAGCCGGTGTGCACACTTCATTCCTTCATCCTTGCAATAGCAAACACAGAATCTGAGCTGAGGATGCTGGCCCTCAGTTTAGTTTATGGGGCTAAAGAAAGAAATCCAGTTCTTCAGTCTAATCCAACACACCGCGGGAAGGCTGTTAACAGCAAAAGGGCAGCGCTCTTTCTTCTTCCTTTTGAAATAAATCCTATGCAAAACTAATGTTACTGTAATTTTTGTTGGTGTGCATAACTAGCTAAAACATTGAAGGTAGAGGTAGCTTCACAAGAAAAAACAAGTTTGCATTTATTCAGTTCATGGCCTTTTCTGATGATGCTAATAAGAAGAGAAATAGTCCACAGCAAATTCAAAATACTGATTTTTTGATGAGTTGAGATTGCTGAGTTAGGAGATGTGAACTGGACATGTTGGAATAAATGAAAAAAATGTATATTCGAAAGAGTTTCATCGTATAGAAAGCTATAAAAAACACAATGACAACTCTTCATGAAATGTTCAATGTTTAATAGCAAAAAGTACAGAATAATGCATTGGGTTTGATCCCAATTTTGGGAAAAGGAAAAGCTACTTCTGTGAACATGTCTAACCTGTGTGTGTATTTGTATGTATGTGTGTGTATAAAGAGTATATATTTTGCATATACATACAAACATGTATGTATCTATAAAACTAACATACATTTATTTTCTCTGGAAAGTAATATAGTAGTATTGGGGACATGAGGGATGATTTTATGGTTCATTTTATGTATAATTGCGTTTTAATTCATCTTTAAACAATACCTTCTGTTTGTTATTAGAGAGGAAAAGTACATGCCATAGACTTGTGCTTCACTTAAGACATTATACCAAACTATACGTTGTCGTCTTTACTTGAAACTGTAGCCAGTAGCTGAGTATTCAGGGAGAAATATCATTATTAAAATGAACTATTGCATCTTATGGGAAAATTCTCATATGCTATAGATGACAATGTGAAAATGTATAAATACATATATTTATATATATAAAAATGCATGTTTTCTGGGAAAACAACTTGATGTTAGGTATTAAGCACTTAAAATTTTTAAAAATTATTCCCTGCCTCCTTTTGAGGAGAGTCAGTTGAAAGCACTCCAAAATGTATAATGAGTTGGCAGGGATATTAAGTATTCATATTCAGGGTGGACTGGAAACAGACTCATAAATATTCACTGCAATGTTATTTATTATACCCGAACACTGTAAACAATCTAAGTCTCCTGCAGTAGGCAGATGGTTAAATAAATTGTAGTTAAGTCCCCACAAAGTCTTTTAAACCGGTATTTATTGACATGGGAACAAGGTCATGAAATAACAATTTTGTTTTTTCACAGACTTGCAAATGATATTCACAAAATTTTTAGCTCTTTGATAAATATATACTCATGTGTAAGAAAATATGGGAAGAACATATAGTAAGTTATTACTAGCTGTTACCCCTGGGTGGTAATGGGTTATATGTGGTTTTTAATTTATTTTGAAAACAAATTGGTAGTCTCTAATTATAGAAAATGAAATTGTGTTTCCTTTTTCATCAAAAAATCATAAGAGAATGCTTTTTAAAAGGGGGAATTATAATACATTTCCCATAGGATTTATTTTCAATTCATAGAGATTAATGGGTTTTTTTAAGGCATATATTGCCTTGGATTACCTGCTTTTCATGAAGTTCTTAAGGAGAAACATTATTTTCCCTATTTATCAAGAAGATAAATGTTAGGGCTGGTGATATTTATGTAGAAAAATAATTTTTCTTTACTATTTAACAAAAAGGAGCTATTTCTCATCAGCCACAGAAGAGAAAGACAGTAAATCTCAAGTATTTTACAACTATCAGGTCAATGCAGTACATTTTTCTATCAAAGAATGCACCAAACTGTAAGACTGTATAATCCCTACAAATACATCTATAGAAAAATGCCAATAGCTTCTACCCATAAAATGAGTGAGAATGATGCATTGTCATGAATGATGAGAAGAGGGAAGCACTATGTCACTAGAATGGCATTTTAAGAATTTCAACTGCATGAAAAAAGAGATGTCAGAATAGCCTTTTTTTGTTGATGTTCATAAGAATTTACAGTCTTAGGGGCGCCTGGGTGGCTCAGTTGGTTAAACGATTGCCTTCGGCTCAGGTCATGATTCCAGAGACCAGGGATCGAGTCCCACATCAGGATTCCTGCTCAGCAGGACCCCTGCTTCTCCCTTTCTCAGTCCCCTGCTTGTGTTCCCTCTCTAGCTGTGTTTCTCTCTATCAAATAAATAAATAAAATCTTTTTTTAAAAAAAGAATTTATAGTCTTAGACACCACATATATTGTTATTTTATTACATTAATTTTTGAAGCCCATTCATATAATCAGAAAGCACTTCATGATACTTATTAACAACTGCCTTGTGCCAGGCACTCTTCTAAACCTTGGGGATACAGATTTAATTGGCTCTAGAGAAACTCACAGACAAGGAGATCTTATCGCACTTATGTTCAAAAAAGATTTAGAGCAATCACAGAAAAGAAACACAAGGCAATTATAATGTCCGTGCCTGCTTTTATTACTAGGAAACAATTATATCTAAAGCATTATAAATAAACCCATATCCTGAATCAGGTCTTGTTCTTTCTCCTTGAGTCTAATCTGACATCTTGACATAAGCAGATTTGTTGATACAAAACAGTAAGCAAGGGAAACTCAGTTTGGTGGTTGGCATGTGAGGCAGGGAATTCCCACTTCATGCATCCAATTATCAGAATGTCCGTCACCTCAGTTACAAATGGGAGAAGGTTGGGCTCCGTGGGATCCTTGCTGACTGAACAGCATGCCCATGGAAGACTTGACCCCAGGGCGCAGATGGGAATTTCTTACTTAAAATCAGTTACTGTTGTTTAATATCTACTGTCAATTCATTTACCAATTTACAGAGAAAAGAATACAATTTATCAATGGATGTATGAAATGTTTTTCTGGCCCTTAAATATAAAAGTAAAGCAAAATAAGATTATTATTCTGTTAGTAAACATTTAAAACACTCTAATACCAAGTGTAGATGACGGTAGAACTGTTTACTCTCATCTACTGTGAGTGAGTTTGCAAATTGATAAAATTTTTCTTTGCAGAGCAGTTTTGTTGAGAGTCTCATGTTGAAGTGGAACTTTTACCCATCCCACCCGTAGAATAGGCCCTGTTTTCCTTGTGCTCTCATCTCTGGTCTGGTGTATCATAGCTCTCTGCCCTATGCTTGCTTCTTTCAGAGCCCGTACACTAACAAGTTCCTTGCTTACCATTATGGGAGAGAGTGTATTCAATTCCTTTTGCTGTGAAAGTTACTTTTTTCACAGTAGGATACTCCAGGTTTGGAGTCATTTAGGCGTACATACAGGGGTTTCTTGTCTTTCAGTCACTTTGATTCTATTTCCTATGTATAAAATGCAGTTCTCTGGGGCACCTGGGTGGCTCAGTCTTTAAGCATCTGCCTTTGGCTCAGGTCATGATCCTGGAGTCTTGGGATCGAGCCCTGCATTGGGCTCCCTGCTCAGGGGGAAGCCTGCTTCTCCCTCTCTCACTCCCCCTGCTTGTGTTTTCTCTGTAGCTGTGTTTCTCTCTGTCACATAAAGAAAATCTTAAAAAAAATAAGTCAAAATGCAGTCCTTTGTTCTGGCTATACTTGACAATCATCAGATCAGATCATAGTCAGAGAGGGCATTTTTTTTTTTTTTCTTTTCTCTAGCTCCAGATCATTTCAGTGCCTTGGAGACGAGAGGGGTCTGGCAGAGCCACTCACCCTCCCGGGTTCAGTCTGAAGTTATTGCCCATGTGACCTGGCCCCTGCACACATGGGCCTCCTCCCTGATGACAGGAAGACCTTGCAGAGACTGGAACACCAAGGGATAGAGTTTGTGGCCTGCTTTGCCTTCACGGTGCTGTTTCTCAGAATGCTTTTGTTTTAGTCACCAATGCAGAGAGAAATTCAGTGCTTCAGGGAGAGAGAATCTTAGGAGACACCTGAGAACTAGAAAGAACCCAAGGTGAAGAGGAAGAATCTAAGCCAATACATTTACTGAACTAGGTCCCAGCGTGTTCCTAGGGCAGACAGTGTTATGATCTGAACCCGCCTGCAGGGTAGTGGGGGCAGAGTAACACAGTGACAGCAGAAGCCCAACCAGGACATTTCTCTGAAGGGGCTTCAGACACCAGTCCTATGAGACAGGAAGATGCTGGGCCTCAGGGCACATGACAAAGATGGATCTGACCAGTCAGAGGCAGCTGCAACTTCGGCAATGTGTGAGTTGTATCAAAAATAAAAGTATTATTCAATAGGATGGTGATGTTTGCTTTCAAACTTGGGATCATCATAACAAAGGTGAGTCCAGGACTTTGGCAGTCAAAATTCTCCTGATAGAAAGGCCCCATAAACATTAAAACTGTCAAAGACAGTGACTGTTTTTCAGCCTCTCTCAGTTCAGTGATAGAGTTCCTTTCTAGATAAAATAAGGAGTATTGTGGGCTGTCAAGGAGGCACCTCGTTCTCCTGGGCTCTGCTACGTCATGCAGAGGGCAGGTCCTGATTTCTTTTTCTTTTTAAAAAATATTTTATTTATTTATTTGACAGAGAGATATATAGAGAGGGAAGACAAGTGGAGGGAGTGGGAGAGGGAGAAGCAGATTCCCCTGGCAGGGAGCCCGATGCTGGACTTGATCCCAGGACCCTGCGCTTATGACCTGAGCTGAAGGAAGCTACTGAACTACTGAGCCACCCAGGTGCCCTTGAGAAACACATTTCCTAAAAGGCACTAACATAGCAGCCTATGTCTCTTAAAGGGCTAGCGTGGGAATGAGGGTACAGACTTTATCATGTGGCACATGGCCATTGCTTTGGTTTTAAGTAGATTGCTGAGGAACTGTATAGTATATATATATATATATATATATATATATATATATATATGTAAATGTATACTGTGAATGTGTGTGTGTGTGTCTAGTGTGCATAATAGAACATAGAGTGAAACTGTAACACCAACACACGACCAGGATCCATCTGTGCCATCCAGCACTCACTTGCTCTCTGCTATTCCCAATATCAAGGGAGCCTAGGAAAGGACCTTTAGGTGAAGAACGGGGACGGCCCTGATGGTTTACACCAGTCACAGTTCATCCACCAAGGCTGTCATTTTGCTGCTTAACAACAAAACAAAACAAAACCAAAAGCACTCTGCTCTGAGATGTAGGAAGAAGGGAAATAGTGGGGTTGCTGCAGTTCATGCCATCCTACGGTGTTTTTTGCCTGATTTTCCTCCTTTTTTCCCTAGTTTCTCATGAGATCCCCAAGGGAAAGACTTGATCTTGGGAGCATTGTGGTCCCCTGAGCCAAGTGTCAGGCACATGGGTAGTCAGAAATAATTAATTATTACAAGAAGGAGTAAGTTAACAAAAATGTGTATTGATGCCAGGATCCTTTTCAAAACCTCCAAATCACTTCTTGGAAAAGTTTGCAAGCTGCCTGAGCACTTGTCACATAGTCTTCTCCCAGCTTCAGTGTTTTCCCATGCTCCTGCCTCTACCTGGAATGCTTTTCCTTATCAGGATCTCATCCATCACCCATCACCCAGTCTGTCCCATCAGGTACTGTCCATGCTTCATAGCCTGGTCTTTGCAATCCCAAGCCACCTCTTTGTTAAGCCTGCCCTGGGGGACCCAGACAAAATGTGTGCACTTCCTTCCTGGGCTACTCTGTTTCTTGCCCTTCATGGGCTTTGCTGTGTCAGGATATTTTTCCTCTGCTGGACTCTAAGCTGCAGGAAGAAGGGCAGGAGAGGAGGACAAAGAAGTGTTTGCTCAAATCCAGGTCACAAAATAAGCCAGGGAAAGGCAGAAGGTGGACTCATGTCCAGACCCGAACTCCGGATCCAAGAGGAGGATGAGGAGGCAGCAGCTGTTTGGAGGGAAGGGTTAGATGGATCCCTAACACTTAGCAGAGGGCCTGTCACACAGGTGTTTGATAATGATATTTTAAAATCAAACTCTCAACCATATGCTCAATGGTTCCAATTAGAAAACTCTCAAAGATGCCAAGAGTACTAGGAAAGAAGATACAAGAGACACAGATTTATTGCCTTTTTCAAATCTGTATTTTTTGTGATTAAAATACATTATTTTCCAACTTTAAGACCTGGTCATCATCAACTATATATTTTTTTAGAGAAACACTGTTGAAATTCGTATTGCTAAAGCTTAGCTTTACCCTGAGCCAAATTTTATGAAAAGTGTAATTATTTTTACTTTGACTTTTTCATGCTTATTTAAATTAATGGAGAGAGTTTCTATGCTCTCATATTACCAAAGTCTAAACAACAATTTTTCTAAAGAGGAATGCCTCCGGGCCAGTTGGTACGGCAGTTATCAATTATATTTGGCTTCATTTAATTGTTTGCAAAATTAGCTTTTTAAAGTACCATTTAATTCTCTTTCCGGTCTCACTTCTCAAGAAGGTAATTAATGAACTAACTATAATTACATGTGAATGATAAAGCACAGGGAACTTTTAAATTAAATCATCACTGAACTTTTCTATGCCATCAGTTGGCACTCAGGGGCACGGCATCCGGGAGAGAATCAGGGCTTTCCTGCTGATGTTGCCACCGTCCCCATTTGTCACTGTTCGCAGTCACACATCTGTCTAATGCAGTAACATAATCAAAAGGTCCCATCTGACTTAATTTCTCAAGTGTATGGGCTATCAGAAAAGTATTTTAAAATGTTCTAGGAGTCACAAAAAATAAATGTCAGCATCGATCTGCCTAGACCCTGTGAATTAAGTAACTCATGATCCTGACGCTTAACCCTTGGTAAGAAAAAATGTGTCCAGAGGCTGTCTGCACTCATTTCATTCCCTACTTGTGTGTACGCATGCAGCCCATACCTCAGAGCTCACCTTTGAGATATAGAACTTTAGGAAATAAAAAAAAGGAGCTTCTCTCCAGAAAAATGTTAAGCAACCCACTAAAAATATTTGTGAATCTTGCTTCTGGAGGGCTGTAGATATATGAAAAGATATTTTCATTTATGGCAGCCTCCAAAGATGTAATTTGTAAGTATTGTTTCTTTTTTTGAAATTTTATTTTATTTTTTCAGTGTTCCAAGATTCATTGTTTATGCCCCACATCAGTGCTCCACGCAATACGTGCTCTCAGTACCCACCACCAGGCTCATCCATCCCCCCACCCCCTCCCCTCCAAGACCCTCAGTTTGTTTCTGAGTCCAAAGTCTCTCATGATTCATTTCTCTCCCTGAATTACCCTACTTCCTATTTCCTTTCCTTCTCTTACTGTCTTGTATATTACCCCTTATGTACCACAAATAAATGAAACCATGTGATACTTGACTTTCTCTATTTGGCTAATTTCACTCAGCATAATCTCTGCAATCCAGTCCATGTTGCTATAAAACTTGGATATTCATCCTTTCTGATGGAGGTGTAGTATTCCATTGTATATATGTAACATATCTTCTTTATCCATTCATCTGTTGAAGGGCACCTTGGCTCTTTCCACAGTTTGGCAATTGTGGCCATTGCTGCAATTAACATTGGGGTACATATGTCCCTTCTTTTCACTACATCTGTACCTTTGGGGTAAATACCCAGTAGTGCAATTGCAGGGTCATAGGATAGCTCTATTTTTAGTTTTTTAAGGGATCTCCACACTGTTTTCCAAAGAGGCTGCACCAGTTTACCTTCCCACCAACAGTGTAAGAGGGTTCCCCTTTCTCCAACACTTGTTGTTTCCTGTCTTGTTAATTTTGGCCATTCTGACTGGTGTAATGTGGTATCTCAGTGTGGTTTTGATTTGAATTTCCCTGATAGCTAGTGATCTTGAACATTTTTTTCATGTGTCTCTTAGCCATTTGTATATTTTCTATGGAGAAGTGCCTCTTCATGTGCTCTCAGTACCCGTTTTTTGATGTGTTCATCTTCTTTTTGGATGTTGAGTTTGAGTAGTTCTTTATAGATCTTGGACATCAGCCCTTTGTCTGTAGTGTCATTTGCAAATATCTTCTCCCATTCTGTGGGTTGCCTCTTTGTTTTGTTGACTGTTTCCTTTGCTGTACAGAAGCTTTTTATTTTGATGAAGTCCCAGAAGTTCATTTTCGCTTTTGTCTCCTTTGCCTTTGGAGACGTGTCTTGAAAGAAGTTGCTGTGGCTAATGTCAAAGAGGTTACTGCCTATGTTCTCTTCTAGGATTTTGATGGATTCCTGCCTCATGTTGAGGTATTTAATCCATTTTGAGTTTGCCTTTGTGTGTGGTGTAAGAGAATGGTCTAGTTTCATTCTTCTATACATAGCTGTCCAATTTTCCCAGCACCATTTATTGAGGAGACTGTCTTTCTTCCATTGGACATTTTTTTTGTGCTTTGTTGAAGATGATTTGACCATAGATTTATGGGTCCATATCTGGACTCTCTACTCTGTTCCATTGGTCTATGTGCCTTTTTTTGGGCTGGTACTATGCTGTCTTGGTGATCACAGCTTTGTAGTAAAGCCTGAAGTCAGGTAACGTGATGCCCCAGCTTTGTTTTTTCTTCTTCAACAATTTCTTAGCGATTTGGGGTCTTTTTTGGTTCCATATAGATTTTAGGATTGTTTGTTCCAGTGTTTTGAAGAATGTTGGGTGGAATTTTGATTGAAATGGCATTGAAAGTATAGATTGCTCTGGGCAGTATAGACATTTTAACAATGTTTATTCTTCTGATCCATGAGCATGGAATGCTCTTCCATTTTTGTGTCTTCTTCAATTTCTTTCATGAGTGTTCTGTAGTTCCTCAAGTACCGATCCTTAACTTCTTTGGTTAGGTTTATTCCTAAGTATCTTATGGTTTTTGGTGCTATAGTAAACAAAATTGATTCTCTGATATCCTTTTCCATATTTTCATTGTTAGTGTATAAGAATGCAAGTGATTTCTGTGCATTGATTTTGTATCCTGCCATATTACTGAATTGTTGTATGAGTTCTAGTAGTTTGGGAGTAGAGTCTTTTGGGTTTTCCACGTACAGTATCATGTCATCTGCAAAGAGAGAGAGTTTGACTTCTTCTTTGCCAAGTTGAATACCGTTTATTTCTTTCTGTTGTCTGATTGCTGTTGCTAGGACTTCTAACACTATGTTGAACCATAGTGGTGAGAGTGGGCATCCTTGTCTTCTTCCTGATCTCAGAGGGAAGGCTGTCAGTTTTCCCCAGTTGAGAATGATATTCACTGTGGGTTTTTCATAGATAGATTTTATGAGGTTGAGGAATGTTCTCTCTATCCATATACTTTGAAGAGTTTTAATCAGGAATGGATGTTGTATCTTGTCAAATGCCTTTTCTGCATCAATTGAGAGTACCATGTGGTTCTCTCTTCTCTTATTGATTTGTCCTATCACGTTGATTGATTTGAGTGTTGAACCACCCTTGCATCCCTGGGATAAATCCCACCTGGTCATGTTAGATAATCTTTTTAATGTATTGTTGGATCCTGTTAGCAAGGATCTTATTAAGACTCTTGGCATCCATATTTATCAGAGATATTGGTCTGAAGTTCTCCTTTTTGATGGGGTCTTTCTCTGGTTTGGGGATTAGAGTAATGCTGGCTTCATAGAAAGAGTCTGGAAGTTTCCCTTCTGTTTCTATTTTTTGAAAGAGCTTCAGGAGAATAGGTGTTATTTCTTCTTTGAATGTTTGGTAGAATTCCCCAGGGAATCCATCTGGTCCTGGACTTTTGGGGGAGGTTTTTGATCACTGCTTCAATCTCGTTACTAGATATAGGTCTATTCAGATTGTCAATCTCTTCCTGTTTCAGTCTTGGAAATTTATAGGTTTCTAGGAATGTATCCATATCTTCTAGGTTGTTAAACTTATTGGCATATAATTGTTGATAGTAATTTTTGATGATTTTTTTTATTTCCTTGGTGTGAGTCATGATCTCTCCCCTTTCATTTATAATTTTATTAATTTGGGTCTTCTGCCTTTTCTTTTGGATTAGTTTGGCCAATGGTTTATCGATCTTATTGATTCTTTCAAAGAACCAGCTTCTAGTTTCATTGATGTGTTCTACTGTATCTCTAATTTCTGATTTATTGATCTCTGCTCTAGTCTTAATTATTTCCTGTCTTGTGTGTGGGGTTGGTTTAATTTGTTATTGATTTTCCAGTTCTTAAGGTGTAATGAGAGTTGGTGTATTTGGGATTTTTCAATTTTTTTGAGTGAGGCTTGGATGGCTATGAATTTCCCCCTTAGGACTACCTTTGCTGTATCCCATAGGTTTTGGATTGATGTATCTTCATTATCATTGGTTTCTATGAATTATTTCAGTTATTTGATTTCCTGATTGATCCACATATTCTTGAGCAGGATAGTCTTTAGATTCTAAGTGTTTGATTTTCTTCTGAACTTTTTGTTGTGGTTGAGTTCCAGTTTCAAGGCACTGTGGTCAGAGAATATGCAGGGAATAATCTCAATCTTCTGGTATTGATTGAGCCCTGATTTGTGACCTAGTATGAGGTCTATTCTGGAGAAAGTTCCATGTGGACTCGAGAAGAATGAGTATTCTGCTGTTTTAAGGTGGAATGTTCTGAATGTATCTATGAAATTCATCTGGTCCAATGTGTCATTCAAGGCTCTTGTTTCTTTGTTGATTTTCTGTTTAGATGATCTGTCTATTGCTGAGAGTGGTGTGTTAATATCTCCTACAATCAATGTGTTCGTATCAATATGACTCTTTATTTTGCTCAACAGTTGGCTTATGTAGTTGGCTGCTCCCATGTTGAGGGCATAAAAATTTATAATTGTTAGATCTTCTTGGTGTATAGACCCTTTGAGAATGATGCAATGTCCTTCTGTGTCTCTGACTACAGTCTTTAGAATAAAATCCAATTTGTCTGATATGAGAATTACTACCCCAGCTTTCTTTTGAGGTCCATTGGCATGAAATATGGTCCTCCATCACCTCACTTTCAATCTGGAAGTGTCTTTAGATTTAAAATGTGTCTCTTGTAAACAGCATATGGACGGGTCCTGTCATTTCATCCAGTCTGCAACACTGTGTCTTTTTATTGGAGCATTTAGGCCATTCACATTGAGAGTGATTATTGACAGATATGTTTTATTTATTTATTTATTTATTTATTTATTTATTTATTTATTTATATTTTTTTATTGTTACTTAAATTTTTTTCCCAGTGTTCCAAGATTCATTCCCCATTCCCCATACCCAGTGCTCCATGCATTAGATAGATATGTTTTTATTGACATCATGTTGCCTGTGAAGTTCATGTTTCCATAAGTTACCTCTGTAAATTTCTGTTCTGTGTCACTCTTGGGTTCGTTTCTCTTTTATAGAACCCCTCTTAGCATTTCTTGTAGTGCTCGCTTGGTGGTTGCATAATCTTTTAGACCTTGGTGGTCTTGGAAGCTCTTTATTTCTCCTTCCATTCTGAAAGTCAACCTTGCTGGATACATTATCCTTGGTTGCATATTTTTTCATGTAATTTTCTGAATATGTCTTTCCAGCCCTTTCTGTCTTGCCAGGTTTCTGTGGATAGGTCTGACATTATTCTGATGGTCCTCCCTCTATAGGTAAGGGATCGCTTTCCCCTAGCTGCCCTTAAGACATATTCTTTGATTTTATGATTCATGAATTTCACAAATCTATGCCTGGAGGTTTTTCTGGCTTCCTTGATCTTGGGGGGTGTCCTCTCTGCCTCTAAGACACGAGCATTTGTTTAATTCCCCAGATTAGGGAAATTTTCATCCATGATTTGTTCAACTATATCTTCTAGGCTTCTAGCTCTCTCAGTTCATTCAGGGATTCCAATAATTCTGATATTGGAGCGTTTCATGGCATCATTTATTTCCCTAATTATATTTTCATGGGATTTTAGGAGTTTGTTCCAAGACTTCTCTTGCTCATTCTTCTTAATCCATCTGTCTTCTAAATCACTAATATGATCTTCAGCTTCACTTACTCTAGCTGTTAGCATATTTAAATTAGATTGCATCTCATTAATAGTCTTCCTAACCTTGGCTTTCACTTCTGTCATTAAAGCTTCTATCTTGAGTCTAATGTTCTTTTCCAAGTTAGCCATTGCTTGGACAATTGCTGCCCTGAATTCCATTTCTGTCATATTGTTTATATTCATTTCCAGTAATTCTGTGATATGGGGTGCAGTCTCTGGGTTTTTCTTCTGTTGATTGTTCCTCTTCTGAGTTATTTTGGTGAGGAGTGGTTGAGGGAATGTATAGCTGAATATATCAACCACTATCCAGATGAATTGTTCGCTGGAAGGTTTCAGAGCAATCAGAAGTTACCACTGAAAAGGAAGAAGAAAGAAAAAAGAGAGAGAAGAGAAAGGAAGCAAGAAAAAAACCCAGTGGGCCCCAATGGTAGGATTTATATGGTACAAAACTACAACAGAGTAAAGAAAAAGACCATCAAGAGTAAAAGAAAGTTGAAGAGATCAAAAAGCTAAGCCCAACCTGAATGATCCCCAAGACTAGTATTTATATATTACAAAGGCAAAAACAATTACACAGAAACACTGATTGAATAGGGCAGGAAGGGGAAGGTGAGTGCAAACCCTCCCTGTGGGCAACGAAAGTATTTCAGATCCTCCTGGGTTTATCTTGTTATTATCATTAGAGGGGTTCACTTTCTAAAGATATAGGAAGATTAAAACTGGTTTGTATATAGGAGCAGTATTGAATAGGAATGCAGGATTCCCAGACCTCCTTCCCAGAGAGAGCCTTCGGTTAGCAACCCTCTGGATGGGGTGGGGCTCACAGCCTCTCCCTGGATCTTCCCCTTTGGCTGCTTGTCACAACCAGGCACACCGCTGCAGCTGCTGGTCAGATTGGCGCCCGAAGCCCCTGCTTGTCTTTTCGCTTCAGCCACAGAAACTGCAACTGATTTTGGGCAGTGTGATCTTGTCTCTGCTCAGGGAGTCTGTGGTGCACTCCCACACAACGGGGACTGAGATCCCGGGGCCCCACAGGTGGCGCTCAAGTTGCCAAATCACCTCCCCTGGGGGTTCTGCACCTGGCCCAAGGGGTGGAGAAAAAAAAAAAGCTGTGGAGGGGGGAAAAAGTGGCAGTTTTAGAGACACTCCACTCCGCCACGTCCTTTCCCACGGCACCGGGATGTGCTTTCTCTGCACAGATCTACATCTCTGTTTCCCTGGCTGCCTCTCAGGCTCTCCGTTTTTGTCAGCTTTTAATCAGACCGTAATCTGCTGTTGTTCCCCAAACATAGAGCACTTTCATGCTGCGGTATTGCTTTCCAATGGGCCGCCTCTGTGGACTTCCTCCCCCATGTCCCTTTGTCTTTGGATATCCCTCCGATCACTTCCACTCCACTCTACCTCTTTGTCGATGCTCCTCTTCCCCCGTAGAGATCCAGAAGTGTAAAATATTACATTTCAGGCTGATTTCATGGGTGCTATAGTGTTCTTGCTGTGTTTTTTGCAGGTGTTCAGCTCACTTCAGGGGACCCCCTGAAACGGGGTCACCCAGCTTTCCGCCGTTTTCTTCCATCTCAGTAATAGCATATTGTTTCTTTTTCATTGCAAATTATAGCTACTATTTTGGAAGCATTGATAAATACAGAAAAGCACAAAAAAGTTCCAATCAGTGTTCTATAATCCAGTCACTAGAACTAATATTTAGCAACACTTTGGAACACACACACACACACACACACACACACACACACATCTATGTGTGTACATATATAATGCACACAGACATACATTACATATATAGGCATCGCATCATTCATATTTACCCATTTCTAGTGGTGGTTTCCTTAAGCATATTTTTAGTGGCTATAGAGTATTTTATCCATATATGCCACAATTGATAAAATCAATCACTTATAATTAGACATGGAGATTTAAACCTTTTACTATTTTGAAAATTTTTTATTCAGTAACACTTTTGCCTATATCTCTAATTATTGCCTAAGTATGGAATTTTAGAACTGGTAAGTCTAGCTAAGAAGTTTGTCAATTTTGTCTGTCTCTAAAAAGAAAAAGCTTCTTCATTTCATTGATATTTTTTCCTATTTTGTTTCTATTTTCGGTTTCATTTATTTCTGCTGTAATCTTTAATTTTCCTTTAGTCTGCAAACTTTGGGTTTAGTTTTCTGCTTCCTTGACGTATAAAGCTAGATTTTTTGTTTGAGCTCTTTCTTTTTTAATGTGGATATTTATCACTACAAACTGCTCTCTTTTACTTTTGCTACATCCTCTAAATTTCAGTATGTTTTATTTTCATTTTCATTTTTCTCAAGGTATTCTTTAATTTCTCTTTTGATTCCTTCTTGAACCAATGTCTGTTCAAGGGTGTATGTTTAGTTTCCACATATTGTGATTTCTGCTGTTGTCCTGCTACTGATATCTGGTTTTCATTCCATTGTGGTTGGAAAAGATACTTGATATGATATCAACCTTTTTATTGATTTGTTGAGACTTGTTTTATGATCTAAAATATGGTCTGTCCTGGATAATGTTCCATGTGCAGTTGCCAAGAACGTGTATTCTGCTGTTGGAGATGGACTGTTCTGTTCATGGTGGCTAGAGACATGTGGTGCAGGATGGTTCAAGTCCACTCTTCCTGCACTGGTTTTCTCCCTGAATCCTTCCTAAGTGGTGTATTGAAGTCTCTTCTTTTATTGTATTACTGTCTATCCCTCCCCCTTCAGATCTGACAACATTTGCTACAGGGATGTTGGGAGCTTATAGATTTGTAATTATTATATCTTCCTGATAAATTGAGACTTTTATCATTATATATATATAATTTTTATCATTATATATATTATATATATTTTATCATTATATATATATCACTTTTATCATTATATATATATATATGTATATAGTTGTGACTTTATGACCATTTTTTCCCTAAAGTCTATTTTGTCTGTTATAAATATAGCTACCTCTGCTTTCTTTTTCTTACTGTTTACATGGAATATCTTTTTCCATCCCTTTCCTTTACATCTGTGTGTGTTGTCTTTAATTCCAAAGTGAGTCTTTCCTAGATAGTGTATAGTTGGATTTTTTAAAAAAATCATCAGCTACTCTCTGACTTTTGATTGGAGAGTTTAATCCATTTACATTTAAAATAGCTATTGATAAAGCTTACTATTACCATTTTGTTCATTTTTTGTTTGATTTGTGTTCTTTTGTCTCCTTTTTTTTTTACTTAATATCTTTATTTGAGATTTGTTGATTTTTTTTGTAATTATATGCTTTAATTTTTTTCTTTTTTGTGTGTCAACTCAAGATATTTTCTTTGTGGTTACCATGCAATGGATATAAAACATAACAGCAATTGTCTATAACAACTTAACTTCAATTGCATATAAAAACTCTATACTTCTATACTTTTTACCTCTCCCTCCTGCACTTACGTTATTGATGTAACACTTTACACCTTTTTATATTGTATATCCGTTAACAAAGTTTCATAGTTACAGTATTCTTAGTACTTTTGTCTGTTAATTTTATATTAGAGTACAATATGGGACAAGCTAGGTAAAACTGGAGGACACTATGTCAAAATGAAATAAGCCAGTTAGAGCTGGCCTAATACTGCATGAATCTCCCCAGAAGGCCAGGCTCAAAGTAATGAAGACTAGAATGGTAGTTACGAGGGGCTGGAGATGCTCCCCTATGAGCAAGGGAGAAACGGGAGTTTTGGTTCAGTGGAACAGGTTTTAGTTACGCAAGATGAAGTACATAAATTAGAGATCTGGTGTGAAAAAGAGGACACCAGGAAACTTTTGGTGGCAATGGAAATGTCTTACTTTGACTGCAGTGATAGTTTCACAAGTGTATGCTTTCTTTTGCTCAAACACATCAAATCATATACATTACATATGTGCAGTTTTTTGTATATCAATTATACCTTCATAAAGCTGTTTAAAAATAAAATTAATGCTGGTGAGTGTAAAAAGCATTACCACATTTCAGCAGCTTAAGGCAAAACTTCTTTATTAAGTCACAGTTCTAGCGGGCACAAGTCTGGGCATAGTGGGGCCGTTACCCACTTAGATTCTCACAAGGCTGACCTTTAAGTGTCCACTGGCTGTGTCCTCATCTGGATCCCGAGGTTCTCTTCTGAACTCATGAACTGAGTCAGAATTCAGTTCCCTGCAGCTGTAGGACTGAAGTTTCTGTTTCTTTCGTGGCTGTCAGCTGGAGGTCACGTTTTCTATTTCTTATCACATAACCCTCTCAGTCTTTGAAACATGAAATGGGCAGTCTGTCTGTGTTAGTCTGTTGGGGCTGCCATGACAAAACACGACAGAGTGCCTTAAACAATAGAGATTTATTTTTCACAGTTCCAGGGGCTAGAAGTTTAAGATCAAGGTGCTTTCAGGGTTGGCTTCTGGTGAGGCCTCTCTTCTTGACTTGTAAATGGCTGCTTTTTCATTGTGTCCTCACATGGCCTTTCCTCTGTGTGTGTTCAGGTGTTGGAGGAAAGTGGTGGCTCTTTCTCTTCTTATACATACACTGGTTATATTAGTTATATTGAATTAAGGCCCTTTATTATAATAAAGGCCTCACAATATTATTTATAATAACCTTTATTATGTCCTTATAGGTCCTGTCTCCAAATACAGTCCTAATAGGGGTTAGGGTTTCAACATATGAATTTGGGGTGATGGTGATCACAATTTAGTCTGCATGTCACTTTCCTTCATGCTTTGTCAAATTCCCTTGTGCTTTGAATTGTCTCACTAGGGAAAATACAGTTATTTTAAGGGCCCATCTGATTAGGTCAGACCCACTGAGAATAATCTTCCAATCTTAAAGTCATCTGATTTGGAATCTTCCTTATATCTGGAAAACCCCTTCAGAGTAGTACCTAGACTACTTTTATATTTTTTTTAAAGATTATTTATTTATTTATTTATTTATTTATTTATTTAACAGAGAGAGATGCAGCGAGAGAGGGAACACAAGCAGGGGGAGTAGGAGAGGGAGAAGCAGACTCCCTGCTGAACAGGAATTCCTGATGTGGGGCTCGATCCCAGGACCCTGGGATCATGACCTGAGATGAAGGCAGACTCGCCAATGACTTAACCACCCAGGCACCCCCTAGACTACTTTTAAATTGAGTAATTGGAAGTTCATAACGAAAAATGTAGGAGTTATGTTCCATTAGGGGAGGAAGGGACCTTGGGGGCCATCTGAGAATCTGGCCTCCCACTGTGAGTCAAAGCATATTGCCCTGTGGCACTGGTGTGACATTTTAGAGTCTGGAGTGAGACTGGACATTCGGTGTCAGTTCTGCCGGCAACTGACCGTGTAAGTCACCTTACCTCTCTGGGCTTCAGTTTTCTTATCTGGAAAAGGAATCTAATGATCCCTGTTGTTCTGATTTTCTGACCCAATCTATGACTTTTTAGGAAGCAAGAATTCCCTTTTTGGGCTGCTTACCAGTCTTCCTTTCTTTTGCACTTTGCCCACACTTGTCTTTTACTGCTAGACACTGACAGAAGTGGCACTTTCCTCCACGTTTAGAAAAGAATAACTACACAAAGGTGAAAAAAAAAAAGAGCTTAATTTTCCCCTTCTAAAAAGCCTCATACTGGAGAGAATTCCCAGGGCACTTGTAATATGCCTGTGACTTGAAATGTGCCCCTGTAGCATTTTTAGATGGTAGCAGCTCAGGTCCATGAGGCTATATTTCAACACTAGATGACAGGCATTTGGGGAGATTTTAGTATTTTTTAGTATTGTCCTTATCATCTAATAGGTTCCTTCAAAAGAGCAGAACACAGCATGGTAGTACAGAGCCCTAGCCTGAGACTGTCTGATGTCTTGCTTTCATATTGAATGACTACTACATCCCTCCTGGGGGGTTCCTGATGCCTGTTTTCCCATCCTAATTTATCAGCACCACCTCTGCTCTTCTCTTCTGTGCCTGCCACTCCCCCGCAGTGCCCACCAATGTATTGTCAACAGCCGTTGTTGCATTTACACAGAACTGGCAGGCATCCTATCGTCCCAAAGCAAAGGAAAAGAATTCACCTCCATCTTCATTATGAGCTCATAGTGATTCCTGATAGCAAACTCTTCAGCTTTGCAAACAAATAAAGTGTGCATTGTCCATTATACATTACATTATCTAATAATACATTTCCTGAAGTTCTTTTAGGGGCTTGGGGCCTTATTTATATACAACTTCAAAGCACCCTGAACACTTGTCTATGATAAGAGATTATGTTTAGAAGCAATGCAGAGAAAAATGTTTATTATGCTTAACTTACTCTATTTTTTAAGGTGAGTAATTGGTGTTTGATTATTCTAGTGCACAATCATAATTTCCATCTTAACATTTGCATTGTGTTGCTGGTTTCATTCACCCAGTGTAGCAGGTGACAATACTAATGATATATGACAACTTCTAATGGGTACTTACTAGGTGTCAGGTACTGGATTAAGCAATTTACATACATAATCTCATTTACTCCTCATAAAAGCACAATTAAGTAGTGATTATCCTATTTTCCATATGAGGAGACTAAACATGGAGAGCCTAAGTAGCCATGTCCATCTCATAGAAGTAATTAGTTGTAAAGATAACAGATGAATCTATTATTTCTGAGACCAGAGACCGTTCTCTATCGGAACACATTATGAAATATTTTAATAGATTTTTGGGGGTTGGTTTAGCTTAGAAGCATGATACGGGCAGGAGGGTAGATAAAGATAAGGCTAAGGATCTCTACAGGATTGTATTCAAATTCCACTTCAATCACTTACTAGTTTGGGGCTGTGTCTAAAGTGCTTACTCTTTGTTCTTTGGATTCCTTATCTCTCAATGGGGAAATAAAACATTCCATGAAGGATATATTGTTTTTATTTCACATGACGTATGTAATCGATTAAGAATAGCTCTCTGTATCTCTATACTGAGATGGAAGTTATTGCCATTTCAATGGAAAACTATTGTGATAGATTAGTGGTGTCCATGGTAGGAACTGAATTGGGTAGAGTCATCGTGGGTACTATGTATTGGCTATCCCTGCCTTGGCTAGTGCACAATGAAACTGGAGATCTAGGAGGTAAAGGTTCCCTTCTCCTATTATCAGGTTTTCTAATTCCATGAGTATATATTTAGAATGCAATTCAGCATTTAATTTTTTTATTTGTCAAACATTGAGTTAGCTGCTCTGTGAAATAAGATGAAGTGTCATCACTGAGTTTTAAGAGTTCATGTTTGAGTCTAACTGTGCGACGGAAGAAGAGAGAAAAAAAGTCAGGCAATGACTAACTCTTGATTGGGGACTAGTACCATAAAAATGCAAAAGTTCTCAATTCATTATTTTATATCAGCGTAGTGTCTTGTGCCATAAGTGTAGGACTTTCATGGAAATTGGTAGGCAAAATGTCAGCGGCAAAGCATAACCTGACAGGTAAGAATTAATTTACTCTCCTCCCAATATCAGCACATGTAAACTCTTTATTATCCCCAATTTCCCCCAATTTATTTCCCCAGCTGTTGTCTTATCCCAAAATACTGGCTCAGGATACATGAACCAAGATCTCCTAGAGAAAGAATCAGACAAAAACATCTCCAAATATACACGTGTACAGGATTTCACTTGTCTCTCGGTCCAGCCTGGCTCTGAAACAGGCCTTACTCTCCACAGCTCCATGGAAATGGACATCTGCTTTGTGCACAGGTTTGGCCCCCAGTGGAGGCTGGAGAGTCCTGGCAAGACAGCTGGCAGATGGGCTTAGAATGACATTTCCAAGCACCTCCCAGAGGCACTCTCACCTATTCGGGCTCTCTATGGAGCACCCCATGAACAAGAACACCTTATCTGCTAACTCCTCCCCCTAGTGTGTTTGAGTGCCAGCTCAGTTCTCTTCTCTAAAATGTGTTTTTTTCCAAGTGGTTATTAAGTTACTGGTAAGTGGAAATGGAGCAGGTGACATTCTAGACTTCAAGGATGTTAGAAGAGGAGAGTAGTGTCTTTTCTTCAGACGAGTATTTTCTTTCCAAAGACTACATGGGTACTAGGTAGTCTTGACTATATATAATGGTTTAACCTGACCAGAGGTAGAGAGATAGAAAAGCTATCCTTCACCAGCTCTGGGAAAGTCAAATACCCCTATCAGAACAAAAACTGACCCGTGAACAATGTGGGTTTGAACTATACAGGTCAGCTTACATACAGAGTTTTTTCCATACAATACAGTGCTGTAAATATATTTTCTCTCCCTTAGGATTTTCTTAATAACATTTCCTTTTCTCTAGTTCTCTTTATTGTAGGAATGCAGTATATAATACATGTAGCATACAAAATGTGTGTTAATCGACTACTTATGTTGTCAGTAAGGCTTCTCCCAAGCAGCAGGCTGCAGTTGTTATGTTTTTAGGGAGTCAAAGGTTATATGCAGATTTTTGACTGCATAGGGGATCAGCACTCCTAAGCCCTGCATTGTACCAGTTTTAGATTTTCCCTAGGGGCTTGATGAAATAAGTTGGTTCTGGAAGCAATAAATGCATGCATTTGAGTGTGTATATACATGAGCGTGTGTGTGTTTAATACATTCTTTACTTAGCATGTTTCACTTTGTGTTTGGGTATCTTGGTTCTTGGAGGCTTAGTAGAGTCTATTATACATGAAATGTTTAATTGGAGAATAATGAATGACTCTAGCTTTAATCTACATAATTACAAAAACAGGGACCTTGAGTTCTTTCATAGCACTTTTAATTTTATGCATTACTGTATTTATTTTTTAAGAGACTTTGCCCTTTTAACGCACTTGATGTTTTTCAGGGGGATACTGAGTTTTTCAGACATTTTGTTTTTTCATTATCATGCCTTAAAAATGCCACATTTCTTTCAAAGTCTTAAAGAATAATGATAGTTTAGGTCTCTTGGGAATACCCATTCCTGATACGACCTTGTTAACTTTCTTTTCCTTCTAACATAGAAGTACCAATGTCTTCAGTTTGGGAATATAATAAAGATGGTTGGATTACACGTGAACAGATATGCAGTAGCGTAACAGTCTGACTTCCTTAGAGTAACTTTGCCTAACTGTAGGCTCTAATTAATTGCTGCAGCTAAAGACATTTCTCTCTCAAATAGTTATGCACTTCAATCCATGTGCCCATCTCTGTTCTAAATGTTAGGGATACTGCCTGAACAACAATAAAGCCTCAGGCACACGCGCGCGCGCGCGCGCGCGCGCGCGCGCACACACACACACACACAGTTGAGCTGCCTGTGTTAGGTTTTTATTGTTTATTACCACAGACCTAGTGGTTTAAAACAAAACATATATATATATATCGTGATTTCACAGGGTTGCTCAGTTGGTTCTTTACTTAGAACCTACAAGTATCTGCTGGAGTACACTCCTTTCCGGAGGCTCCGAGGGAGAGTCTGCTTCCACACTCGTTTGGGTTGTTGACAGAATTCAGTTTCATGTGGTTATAGGAATGAAGTCCCACTTTCTTTGTTGACTGTTCTCAGCTTCTAGGGACTCCTGGTATTCCCTGGTTGCCAGGGCCTTGAAGATGATAAGGGCAGCGAGAGTCATTAGATTGCACATCTCTCCAACTTCCCTTCTACCTCATCTCTCTTGTCTTGCTCTTCTGCAGCACCTGGTTCCTTGACCCTCCTCTTTTGCGTTTAAAGGCTCACGTGATGGCATCGACACACCAAAAAATCCAAGATAATCTTAGTTAAAGGCCAGAATTAAGTAACTAATCAGTTAGTAACCTTATCTGCAAAGTCCCTTCACAGCAGTGCCTAGCTCAGTGTTTTGTTGAATAACCAGAGAGGGTCTTTGGGGGAAGTCAGAATTTTGCTCATCAGGCTGCCTATATTCTCTGTGAAGTCTTGAAGTTTTGTTTGGGGGTTAGTTGTTTGACCCATAGCATACCAAAATGCATGCAACAATGAGAAATGACTTGCCAGATTTTTTTCACTGCCATTTTTCAGTCATTAAGAAGTATCTTAGAAGCATTGTTATGTTTACTTATAACAAGAATATCAATAGTGGAATTGTCAAGGTAAGCACATCTTTTATTTTGTCTGGTTCTCAAAATTAATAGTAATCAATGACAGTGAGTCAGCTTTAAAAAAAAGTGGAAGATAACGAATGACTAATGGGAATACAGTTCCCATACGAAGATGGGAATACACCATCTCACAGATACTTCTGATCTTAAATATTTCATATAACATCTACTTCCTTAGGAGACCAGGGCTAGAGGGGTCATTGTCACAATCCTACTGAATATGATCTCAAACTGTTCAAAATAGGTTGTGCCATATAAGTGGTCAAGATTATATATATGCATGATAAACCATGCTCTAATTTGTCTTCTCTGTAAACATATTTTGAGGGTAAGCAGAAGTTGTGGTGGGGTGATTACGATAATTAAGACAATGAGAATGGAAGGAGAAGGGGGACATCTCTGGGGTGTGTGCGTGCATGTATGTGTATTAGAATATTGCATAATGGAATATTATAGTATTAAAAGTAGAAAATGGAAAATATTTTGGATAAACCACACAGTTAAAATGCAAAGTTATTAGAGGTATTTGGTTATTCATAGTAGTTCAAATAAGTAAGTCATTTTTTTTACACTTTTATAAGTTAGTTTTCACATAAAATAATCTTTTGTATTTGTATTTTGTAGGTTATAAAATAATGATACTGGCTCTTGAGTCAAGGAATGTATATGTTTGCTAAACGTTGTCTCCTTTAAAGTATTTTCTTAGTCCTATGACTATTTTCCTCCTTTCAAAATATATTAAAAATATTTATGATCAAAATGTTTCACATGTCCATAAAACTACTTACTCAAGATTTCCATTAATGGTGTTGGTATTGTGAAAGAACCCTTCAAATTTACCATAATGTAGAAAAAACTTAAATAATGGAAACTTAAGCTATCATTTTTGTTTGTCTTTTATTACACAGAAAATAACCTGTGAGGTAAGGGTGTGTGTGTGTGTGTGTGTGTGTGTGTGTGTGTGTGTGTGTGTCTGTGTGTGTCTGTATGTGTGTGTGTGGGAGGGGGGAAGAGAGTGGATGTGGATGTATGTCAGGGTGAGCCTAATATTCTAAATGAAGTTTTATATGCATCAACATTGAAAATAAGTTATTGCGTGTCCATAATGTGGTTTTACAGGGCATAGTTTTGAAAGAGAGACATGATCCCTGACCCTTGAGAATTAAAGAGTAATTAGGGGAAAAATGGCTTAAAATAAGAAAGCCTGGGTAAGGACATGTATGTGAAAGCTTTTAAAAATCAACATCAGACTTATGAATCTAAATTTTAGGAGCAAATAAAAAATAGTATAACATAACATTGCAATATTTTTCCCTTTGTTTTCATTATTTGTTTGCTTTTTTATTTTTCCTTAAATATAAGAAAGTATTCCAGAATTTGTTGTAGGTGTTTGTTTATAAAGAACACACACAAGCACAAGATAAATCAGTTTACAGATGACCTTCAATTACTTTAACCAAGGCAATTACTTCAATTGACTTTTGAACAAATGTTAAAATCATCATGAATCTGAACAATGGCCAGTGCCCATTACTGAAAGTTTCATTTGGCATTTGAAGATAATAAGGGGAATATAGAAGCCACTGACTCATTATAGTCATTTTAATAAATGTCTTTTCAATTCTGTGTTTTCTGTGCTTATCCAGTCTCTGTAATGAATAGAACTTCTAATGGAAATAATGTGAATTAGTACAGAGGCTGAGGCTGAATTAGCATCACACAATCTTTCATTGATGAGCTTGCTAAGGAAAATAAGGACATGTGACACCAGCAGCATTAAGAATATTACTGGCAGCTCCCACACTAAAATTCTCAGGATGAGTTCAATTTATTTTCACAAGCCTTAATGTCATCAAGGGAAAACAGCAATGCTTCAAGATAGGGTCAGGGAGCTGAAAGACCATAGTAAATATACAAGGGTAGCTGCTTGTTCTTCCATGATGAGTTGTCTATGTTATTTTATGTAGAATTACAGATTACAGAACTGTAATATGATTAGCAGAGACCAATTATATACTGAAATCCTTTATCCTGATTTTTGAAGAGGTATTCTACATTTCCCAGTCTTCTTTCTTTGATGTTGGATATGGCTTGTTTCCAAATTCTTTCTAGTGACTGAGTGCTCATGAACATCTTTCCTTCATGGACCATAAAACACCATGACAGACCCTCCTTCCTGCTTTTTCTCCTCTGCCAACTGGATACAGATGGAGAGGAGGCCAAGAAAATGGTAAAACCAAAGATGAAAGGAGGCTGGATTCCTGAACTACTTCAGGGAGGAAAGCCATCCTACTAGAAAGAATATACACAAGATGGTTATGTGAAGAAGTAAAAATTTTATTTATTTATTTATTTATTTATTTATTTATTTATTTATTTACCAATAATGTATTATTTGCTTCAGGGGTACAGATCTGTGAATCATCAGTC
>PITA01001917.1:0-177345 GCA_004023965.1 Spilogale gracilis | reverse complement strand
GGGGCTGGAGAAGTTAAATTACTTGCCTAAGTTATTTAGTTGGCAAATGGTGGAGTGAGGGTTTGAACCTGTGCAGTCTGGCCCCACCAATGTTGCAGATAGGACTTGCTTCCAGAAGCCTTATTACACAGAAATATGAAGAATAAATATCCTGTTGCTTATTAAATTTAGGTGTAAAAGATAACTTATAGCAATTAGACTTAAGTTAGTGAGCATTTTAGGTTCTATGCCAAAATAAATCACTTAATTGGGGGTTATCTCCATAATTGAATGAATAATAAATTATTGTTTTCCTAGGAAGGCTTTGGAAATAACATTGAACTCAGTCTTCATTCCTTTCCTCTACCACTTCATACTCTTCCCAAATCTAACTTGTTTAGAAACATCGGAAAGAAAAATGCTCTCAAGAACTGAATATGACCAGAAGGAAGAGTTTTCCGAAGCCCATACATGGCCTTTTGCATTTGAGGGCTATTTCCCAGCAGGTAGGTAGTAGCTATAAGAATAATTGGCATGTTTATTGAGAGAAAAATGTTAAAGCATTGAATTGATAAAAAAACAAATGGAGGATAAGAGTGTAACAGTGGCCACTGTACCATAAACTACACTAAAATTAATCTCCTGGGAATGGCCTAGCCCATGGAAGGACAATTATAAAGTCACTAAAGAAAATAATTATTTACTCTGGAAAAAATGAAAACTTCTTCTGTTTCTGGGAGGGAAGGTTTTGAATGCTTATTTAAAAGTATGTAAAAATTCTTGCCCATCAAATAACTCCCAAAATAGTATTTTGATGAGTTAAACATAAATGATTTAAAAAAGATATGAATAACATTTCTATAACTTCATGGAGATATAAAAGTTGAAAGAAATAGAATATGGAAAAAATATGTATCAATGTTTGTACCAGATACTGAAAATTTATTTGAAAAATTATATTATTTGACATTTTGATCTGGGGGTTATCTCTCTAATACAAGTATGATGCTATGGCTCAAAATGATTCTCTATAATTATAATCCATGAATCTCTACTATTTTCTAAATTCAATAGAACAGTGAAGTCTTTTCTTAAGACAAGCAAAAATCATAAAAATAAATGTTCTTTGAGGGATGAACAAAGTATGTTAGTTTATATATTCTAATATTTCTACAAAGGCATTTTTAATATGCTTTCCTCCATATTGTCACCCAAACCCTTCATCCAATATACTTAATTATAAGTGTGGGGCAACACTGACCTATTCTTTAATGAGGCTGACTCTTTCCCTGCAGTATTGATTTCAGCAAAATGCCATATTCCACCCCCTAGATTGTGTTGGGCTCCTGATTCTCTGGGCTTTCAGAGCAGGGTTCACACTCATGCAAATGGCTCAGATCCCAGAAGGCTGTTAGGGGCCATGGTTAGTTGTTGTCTCTATTACCATTTTGGCGTCTGAATAAGTAGTGGGGACAGAGAATGATTTTAGTTGCTAGGCTTTAATCTAAGAGCACTAGACTACTAGGCTCCAAACCAGTAGTCAGACCTGCTGGAGAGTCATCATTTAGAGATCCTTGACTTTGTTAGACTATTTTTTTTTCAGATTTTATTTATTTATTTGAGAGAGAGAGAGAGAGAGAGAGAGAGAGAGAGAGAGAGAGAATGAGAGGGGAAAGCAGACTCCCCGCTGAGCAGAGAGACCCATGTGGGACTTAATCCCGGGACTCCAGGATCATGACCTGAGCCACCCAGGTGCCCCCAAGAGATCCTCGACTTTGACTAGGGGAGTGACTGGGTGGAATCTGGGTGACTTCCCTCAGGGATAAGATGAATGTGTTTTTGTGTGTGTGTGAGTGTGACATGTATTAGGGCTGTCCACAAATATTCTAGCCCTGCTTCTTTTGAAGCACATGGTAGGATTACTCTTTTCCATCCTACTGAGGTACCCTGTAGCCCCGCTATTTGCTTAGAAATGATGAGTATCAGTTCTGGGCAGAAGTTAAGAGTTTCATGCCTCACCACGCTGTTTTCCCTCCAGTACCATAACTAGCAAGGTGCCTGGTGGTGGCTTCTCCATTGGATTGGAGTGTGCAATGACAATGAGCAATGTCACCTTTGCTCATCCTCGCTGGATATGTAGTATGAGCAAGAAAACCAACCTTGTTTTAAGCTATTGCGATGTAGGAGTTGTGATGTTTCTGCAGTTTAAACTAGCCTATTCTGATTAAACATAGAGAGGAAGAAACAAATCATTGTAGGGTACACTGTGGAAGAGATTGGCTAGTAATTCCACAAATCTATTTCTCTTTCATCTTGAGGGCACAACTAATTCACATTTCCTGGCCTCCTGTGAGACCACATAACTGAATTCTGACCAATGGAATGTAAGGGAGAGTTTGATAATCCACTGCCCGACCCCACCCATGGAAAATCTACTACCTGAGTTCTGTTTTTAATCTGCCAGTGGAAACTCAGGAGTCTGGGTCTCTAGAACAAGAGTCAACAAACATTTTCTATAAAGAGCCATATGATAAACATTTTAGGCTCATAAAGTCTCTGTCGCAACTACTCTGCCCTTTCATAGGAAAGCATTTTTTACTCATCAGTTTGGCCAAAAAATGTTTTAATATCAAGTGTTCATGAGTGTGTATAAGAAATAATAGCTTACATACTCAACTGACTGGAGTCTGAATTGATAAAAATTCTGGAAAACAATTTGCAACATTTATAAATATTAAAAATGTGTATATATGTTGACCATGCACTGCCATTATAAGTAATTTGTCCTATAGAAACACTAAGTGTGCAAAAATACATTTATGCTGTCTGTCTATTATACTACCATTTCTAAGAACCAAAAAAACTGGACCACACCTCAACATTCATGAGTAGAAGAATGGTTAAATAAATGTAATACATATACCGGAGGAACAATAACTGTTAAAAATGAGGGAGATATATATCTGCTGGCATATTTTCGAGTGATAAGAGCAAGTCAGAACAATATGTACCCTAAATGCACTCTAAAAAAGGGGAAAAGGAGTCAGAAATCCACACATCCTTTTTTTTAAAAAATATTTTATCCATCCATTCGACAGAGAGAGAGAGACCACAAGTAGGCAGAGAGAGAGAGAGGAGGAAGCAGACTCCCTGCTGAGCAGAGAGCCCCATGCAGGCCTTGATCCCAGGACCCTGAGATCATGACCTGAGCCAAAGGCAGAAGCTTTAACCCACTGAGCCACTCAGGCACCCAAAATCCATGTATCTTGAAGGACATGTACACTGTTGACACTGATAACCCTTGGAATGAGGGGCTTCCCTTTCTAACTTTATGCACTTCTTTTTTTCCACTATGAATATAATTTTCAAAATTATATATATTTTTAAGTAAAAGGACAAAAATCACGGAAGACTGAAAGAAAAGCCCATTGTGGATATGGGCCAAGGCCAGGGGGTTGAGGGATGGGTGGATGGGCAGAGGAACAAAGGCTCGTTGAAAGCTTGCTGAGGGAAACGCACAGGAATGAGTCACTCCCTCTGAGTTCCAGCGGCAGCAGATGGAGCTGTTATGACCCGGAACCAGGGTTCTGCTTGGAAATTTTCCAGGAAAGAGGAAGACATAGGGTAAGAAAAGAAAGGGTAACCCTGTCGGCCTGAGGGCAAAATGGATTGAAAACCACAACAATAACAAAAAACCCCAAACAAATAATGTTCTTTGGCTAAACTTGCCTTGTCTCTTCAGGAGCCAAATATTAGGTTATCTTTTCACTGCTTCAGATTTTTTTAGGTTAAAAATGCCTGACATGAATATATACCTAATGGAAGATGGCTTTTTTGGCTTTTGGTTTTTGGGTGGTTTTTTGTTTGGTTTGGTTTAGTTTGGTTTTTGGTTTTAAAGCTTACGTGCCACTGTGTATTCTAGGAAGATAATTCTGGGTTCATTCAACCTTAGTTGTGCCAGCAGGAAGGCAAGTGACACTGGTGTGCGTGTTATAGGTGAACAGGCTGTCATTCACTCTAGATATGTGTGTGTGTTGGTTCTCTGATGTGTATTAACGTCTTCCATTTGCCAAGAGTACTTTTGTCACAAATCTGATTACATGTGAGATAGAACAGCTTTTTGTATGTTCATTAACCATTTATCTTCAGTAGTGCCACATTGACCTGTTACTTACTGGAAAGTTTTCCTAATGGCTATTGAGTGTAATCTAAAATTCTCCATATTATTGTGTATTAAAATTGCTTTATAAACAAAGACCCATGGGTGGTGTCCACACTAGAGGGGACAAAGGAATCTTGTAACTCAGAGTTGCTATTTGAAGAAAACTCAAGATCCCTCTGAGTCACAGCAGATAAATGAGCCAAAGGCAGATTCAGGCAGTCTTCTGGCTGGTTGTGTTCTGAGTGCCTTGCCCAGAGTGCAGCCCGAGGTGTGGGGTATGCCCATGACAGTGCTTAGTTAGTCGGCTAGGACCGCCACAACCAAGTACCACAGACTTGGGGGGGGGTGGAGCTTAAATAACAGAACTTGTTGTTTCACAGTCTGGAAATGAGAAGTCCAAGATCAGGGTGTCAGCTCCATTCATTACTTCTGAGGGCTGTGAGGGAAGAATGGGTTCCTCCCTAGGTCTCTTCACATTGTCTTCCTGTCATGCGCATCTTTCTTTGCATCCAAATTCCTCTCTTTTGGGTTAGAGTCCACCCTGATGTCACTTTAATGACCCCATTTCCAAGTAAGGTCACATTCTGAGGTACTGGGGGGGTAGGACTCCAACATATGTTTTTAAGGGAAGGGTTACAATTCAACCATAATGGATGGCATAATAATGAAGTAAATTTTTTTAAAAGATTTTATTTATTTATTTGACAGGGAGAAACACAGCGAGAGAGGGAACACAAGCAGAGGGGAATGAGAAAGGGAGGAGCAGGCTTCCCACCGAGCAGGGAGCCGGATGTCTCCGGGATCATGACCTGAGTGGAAGGCGGTCGCTTAACCAACTGAGCCACCTAGGCGCCCCATAATGAAGTAAATATTAAGCATGGATGTAGAGCTTGGGTTTCGGATAAAAAATCCCGGGACTTTTTTTATCAGAACCCACTATCTCCACTTTTGAGGGTGCATTCCCTGCCCCTTTCCCACACATTCCTGTTGATTTCTGCACTTTGCTCTATCATTATAATTAAGTAGTTACACATTTATCTCCGTGATGAGACTTACACATCCCTGTGTAAGCAGGGGTAAGTCCCTGTGAGCAGGGACTGTTGTCTTTAGTTCCTGGTGTCTAGCACAATGCCTGACCCAGATAAGGAAAAGAAATGAATGATTGACAATGACATAATATTCATCTCTTAAAGAACACCAGTCCACACAGCTATTTAAATGTCTCCCCCACCAAAAAATCCTGCCTTCCTGATGGCACAAATAAATACAAGAATCTAGACTCACCCCCATGAAAAAAATCACCTGCAAACTTGAAAATTTTTAAAATTCTTATTATGTCAGGACACCATGTAGACAGCAACTTCTAGATAAGAAGGTGGGATAAAAAAATATCTAAAACAGGAGAAAAGGATCCTTATACACAGCTGCTTCATAAACAAAGCAAGGTCAGCCAAAGGATACTGCCCCTTACCTACATTAATATCGAACTTTAAATTTAAAATTATAGTTAGGGAAATTGGAAATACTTCTGTGGAAATTATTCCATGGTTAATAACTAGAGTTCATGAAGAAGGCCTGTAGACACTGTGTTTTTAAAATGTGGAGAAAACAAGTCACAGGGATGTTGATGAGTTTTTCTGTCTCTGCTAAGCACAGAACAAGGATAACTTATGACACGGCATGCAAGGGTTGGACTATAAAGGAAGAATTTCCCAATAGATACTAAGTATTGGGATGGCTTTGATTGGTTTTGCACCTTTCTATCATTTAAATGGGAAATCTGAAACTACATTGAGCCACCCTCTTTCACTGACTAGCCAGGAGAACTTGGAAAAGTTACATCATTTCACTGAAGGTATGTTTTCTTACTCACAAAATGGGTTTAATTTTTTCCTCATGCTGTTACAAGAGATTGAATCTAAAGCATGTCTCATAGTTCCTGACACATCATAGGCCCTCCAAAAATAGCATTAAGAATAAAAATGAGAGCAAATATTTATTCATTGTTTGCTATATACCAGACACCATTCTAAACCCTTTATGGGGTATTTCATTTTTGTTTTACAAAAATTGTGTAAGGTAGGCACTTTTATTTCTGTTTCACGGGTGAGAAAACTGAGGCACAGAGAGATTAAGTTGCCCCCCCCAGATCCTACAAGTAGTAAGTGACAAAGCTCTAACGCAAATCCAGGCAGTCTGTTTCCAGAGCCTGTTCTTCTAGTCATCATATTAGTGGCCCCAACATGTCTATAAACATTAGCTCTTTTAAAGTAAAACATGGGCATATCCTTAAAAATTCATGGTCTAGAGGTCCCTAGCCTTCCATCACCTTTCTCTTATTTTTCCTTCCATGTTTTGAATGGTTTTATTTACTAAAATACTATAATGATAAGTAAGAATTCATTTTTTATTGTTATTAATTGAAGATACATGTTACAGAGTTCCCAATCATGATGAGGTAACAGCAGTAGCTGAACTGAGATAATTCTTATCAAAGGCAAAGCAACTCGATGATTTTGGTTGGCTCATGAAGCTTTTTCTTTGCACAATTTGCACAAGGCTTTTGGAAATACCTATTAATAATTAATTGGTTCTCATCCTCCAAATAGTAAGTTCACAAAAGTTGCTATTCTGTGGTGAGCTGTCTCCGATGCTGTTACATGAATCCGGCTGCTGGAATGCCATCTTCTTAAGTGTGTAGGTTTTCCTCCCCACAAATGATTCCTGCGGGTGGTTATGTGTGTTCTACACACAGACAGATGTGCTACTGAGCAGTTCTCAAAAGAGCATAGTCAGGAGTTTCGGATAAGTCTATTTAGGGTCCAGAATATAGTTCCAAAATATATATTCGATTATTGAATGTCAAAAGTGTTTTAAGGTAGGAGTCAAAATGTTGAATCTCTGTAGGGAAGTATTAAAAGGCCATCTGCCAGTAGAAGCTAAGGTAGACTGAAGAGGTGAAGATCTGGAGTTAGAATTGTCCACTGTGTGTGTGTGTGTGTGTGTGTGTGTGTGTGTGTGTGTGTTTGCATGTGCAAACATGTGCATGCGCAAAAGGGACAATTATGGGGAGAAACAAGCTATAGTGCTCAAGTAAACCACATTTTAGGGGGGGAAAAGGCCCTAGTTGGTAGCATTTGCCAATTTCCATGTTGTAAATACTCTTATAGCCAGTTTCAAGCTATCAACAGTTCAACAATGTATATATTTATGTTTACTTTATTTTTAATATATTTCAAATTTAACAATTGGCTCTCACAAACCAGTATGAGCCTGTTCCAACAAACTTGTTTCTCACCATTCTCAGGGTAGAGCCTGGAGATGTTATTATTGAGAATGGGTGTCTGACAGCTCAGGTGAAGGGCAAAGTCAAGAAAATGTAATTTCTAAGATGAAGTCTAAGACTGAAGAAATTATAGCCAGAAATGATTCTGAGTCAAGGAGGCCACAATGGGGAGAAATTTTGGAAAGTAGCGATCTAGTTACCAAACTGAAAATGAAGGCCTTGGATGCGGGGGCTTATCCCAGACATCAGGACTGATTAGACAAGGAGGAGAAGAGGAAGATCTGTAGTTCACGCAGGGTAAGGATCTGCTTGCCTCAGACCAGATGTGTGTTCCTGTCCAACACGATGATTGTCATCACCCTTTCCACATTTGCTCTTTTGCAATATGTTCATCTTTTCTCCCTGAGGGTATTTCAAGAATCTTTGACAATACTGGAAAATGCTGCTCACCAGAAATCCATAGACAAGAAGTTCAAGCCTGGTGTCAACAGCCTTGAAGTCCAAATAGGACTAATCAGGTAATTTAAACAATTATATTTATATATAGCAATAGAAACTCTAGAAACAGACAAAATTTGGACATCCAGGTGAGTAATCAGCAAGCAGTCAGATTTGTACAAGTCCATCAGCAGATATTAGGATCACAGAGATAGGATAGGACACAGGACCAGGGAAAGAGGGGGATAATATGAATGGCAAAAGTTCTAAAGCTGAGCAATTAAGTCAGAGACTTCTGATTATGTGTCCAAAATCCATTCTTTCCCTCTTACTTAGTACTTTTGTTTTATTTGGTTTGCATAGCAAGGTTTAGCCATGTAACTAATTTCTAGCCAATGAAGTATAAGATGCTGTTGCTAGGTAGAACTTTCTGGAAAATTATGTAAAAAGAGGACAAAGATCTGCCATCTGCCTCCCATCCTCTTCCCCTTTACCTCTTTCTCCTGCTATTTGCTTGAAAGACAATAATGAAGACTGGTGCTTCAACAGACAATTTGGCCCTGAGGAAACCTTGCAAATAGAAATAGTGCTAAGGATGTTGATCTAGAAAGAAAGACAAAATCTTGGTCTCTGACCACTGAAAACTGTCAGAGCATTCCTGGACTGTCTACCTCTGGGTGTTTTTTACATGAGAGAAAAATTAACTTTTATCTTGTTTAAGCCACTGTTATTCACTACTCTGGTACACTGAAGTTCTTGATATAGCCAGCCAACAAGTTAAGGAATAGGAAGGAAGAAGAGATGGGATTTTGTTTTAAGAATTCTAGTACAAGGGGAAGAAGAAGGAAGAAGCATAGTTACTAGGAAAGGACATAAGGTACGGGCCAAAGTAGCAGGTGATGGATGTTGGGGAGGGGATGGTATGTGCTATGGTGAGTGCTGTGCATTGTGTAAAACTGATGAATCACAGACCTGTACCCCTTAAACAAATAATAAATTATATGTTAGTAATAATAATAATAATAATAATAATAATAATAATAAAAGAGCCAAAGTGGCAACACTACTCAAAGCATACTTCTCTGAAAAAGCTTCTTCAATCCAAATTCTAAAGTCTCCCAACCAACATTGCCTTTTGCCAATAAGCCACAAGCAGGATAGCAGTCAAGAGCTTGGTGGCTATGAACAGAGAAGGGCCATCTTGGGGAAAGGGACCAGGTAGGTCATTATTCTAAAGAGTGAACTGTGTTGGTAGTGAAGATTTCAGAGACATGTAGATTTCAAGGCCTATGAAGATTTCATGAGACTGTAGTTCTCCTCTGGATGATCAACCCACATTTGGCTTCCCACAGTCTGGTGATGAAACTCTCTAAGTTATGATCTGACCCACAGTCCCCACCCACTGGCAGCTCAGGACCAGATTTCAAGATGCCTAAAGATGGTGAGGAGAGGAGTGAGTGGAGATGCAGCTTGAAGGGGAGTTGGAGCTAGAAAGAAATAAGGCATTCGAATGAAGGGCTTGAGTGAAGGAGAAAAAGAATTATAATGGTGCCTGCCATGAATGCCGATCAAAATTAGGAGAGTGTGATTGTGTTTATCTGGGAAAATGAAAGAGCAGGGCAGTAAAAGCTAGATTCAGACATCATCCTTCCAATGCTGTAGTGTACGGTCGTGTCTTACCTGAGAAGGGATGATCCAAAAGTCCCAAACTGCTTCTTTTCTGCCTCCTTTACAATAACCAAAGCACAATGTAAGAATATTAGTGCACTGGCTTTCTCTCTGTGATAACACCCACAGTGCTATCACCAAGAGACTCCGATTTGCCAAATTCATTTGACACTATTCGTTCCTTATCTATGGCCTCTTTGAGTCCTCCCCCTTTCCATCTCACCCTGGCACATCTGATGGTTGGTGCCCCTAGTATTCTGTGCTTAGTCTCTACACTCCTCCATTTATAATCTATTTCTTGATTACTCTCCCACGTAAGGCATTTCACTTGCTATGTGTATCCCAACTCCAGTATCTATGCCTTCAGCTCCTACCTTGTTCTTGACCCTGGACTTCTAGATCCTAAATCTATATCCTATTTCCAGCAAATAGCTCCGACCCCACAAGTTCAAAATGAGAACTTGCCAATGAGTTTGAAAGCCTTTGGAGTATAGAGGTTACATCTAAAACCTTTTCTTATAGCTTCAGTACATGGAAGAATTCAGCAAGTATTGTCAAATGAGAACATGGCTGGATATTTTCAACAGACCCATTTAAATGTCACTTATGTACATATTAATATGGAATGCTTCATGAATTTTGATATCATCATTGTTCAGGGGTCATGCTGGTCTTCTCCGTATCATTCCAATTTGAGTGTATGTGCTAAATATTTATTTAGCATTTTACTGAAATACAATTGACATACAGAGAATTAAACACATATGAATTATGCAATTTGATGTCTTAACATATGTCCACTTGTTGACTATTCACTACAGTCAAGACCGGGAGCATAGTCATATTGCCAAAAGTTCCCTCTTGTGGCCCTTTGTGATTCATGCCTCTCGTCCTCCCTATCCTCCAACCCCCCCACTGCCAGTCAACCACTAATCTAATTTTTATCACTATAGCCTAGTTCTCATTTTCTATAATTTTTTTTAAAGATTTTATTTATTTATTTGACAGAGAGAAACACAGCCAGAGAGGGAACACAAGCAGGGGGAGTGAGAGAGGGAGAAGCAGGCTTCTTGCCGAGCCCCCAGGTCTCCAGCATCATGACCTGAATCGAAGGCAGTTGCTTAACCAACTGAGCCACCCAGGCGCCCCCTATAATTTTATATAAACAAACTCCTACATTATGTACTCTCTTTTGGTACCTGGCTTCTTTTATTCATCATAATTATTTTAATTACTCATATTGCTTTATTTATCAATAGTCCATTTGTTATAATTGCAGAATAATATTTTATGGTATTGGTATACCACAATTCGTTTATTCATTCACCTATTAATGGGCCTCTGTGTTGTTTCCAGTTTTTAGTGATTACAAATAAAGCTGTTATGAACATTTGTGGAAAAGTCTTAAGACTTTCCTTTCTCTTGAATAAATAAGAACAGAATGACTCAATTAGATGGTAGTTATATATTTGACTTCAAAAGAAACTGCCAAAGTGTTCCCTGAGTTTTGTACTATTTCACATTACCACCATGGTCTGTTCTAATTCTTCCACATCCTCAGCAACACCTGGTGTGGTCTATAGTTTTAATTTAAGCCGTTCTAATAGATGCAAAGTGGTGTTTCACTGTGATTTGAACTTGGATTTTCCCATTGATCAACACTGTTGAGCATCTTCTCATGTGCTTACCTAGCATTCTTATATCTTCTTTGAGGAAGTGTCTCTTCATTTTCTCTGCCCATTTTTAAAATGTGTTACTTTGAGAGCTTTTTGCATAATTGGCCCTTCAGCAACATGGAGGTTAGAGACAATGACTCCCTCTCATAGTCAAAAATCCACTTTTAACTTTTAACTCCCCCCAAACTTAACAATAGCCTACTATTGACTGGGAGCCTTACCAATAACATAAACAGTTGATTTAACACATAATTTGTGTAAGTCTTATATACTGTATTTTTACATTAACATAAGATAGAGGAAAGAAAATATTACTAAGAAAATCTGGAGGAAGAGAAAATACATTATAGTACTATACTGTATTCATATAAAAAAATCCATATCTAAAATGGACCAGCTCAGTTCAATGCATGTTGTCCAAAGATCAGTTGTATATTCTGAATACAAATTCTTTACCAGATATAGATGATTTGCAAATATTTTTTCCCAGTTTGTAGCTTGTCTGTTCTACACTTTTAGCTGTCTTTTGAAGAGCAGAAGTTTTTAATTTTGGTGAAGTTCAATTTATTTTTTTTAATGGGTTGTGCTTTTGATATCATATCCAAAAAATCTTTTCCTAACCAAGGGTAACAAATATTTTCTTTCACGTTTTCTTTTTTTCTCTTTTTCTTTGTTAAAGATTTTATTTTTTTATTTGAGAGAGAGAGAGCATGATTGGGGATAGGGGGAGGCAGGAGGAGAAGCAGACTCCCTGTTGAGTGGGGAGCCAAATGGATGGGGGCTGCCTGGCACTTGATCCCAGGACCCCAGGAGCATAACCTGAGCTGAAGGAAGATGCTTAACAGACTGAGCCACCCAGATGCCTCTCTCCCATGTTTTCTTCTAGAAATTTTATAATTTTAGATTTTACATTTATTTTTAAAAATATTTTATTTATTTATTTGACAGAGAGAGAGAGAGAGAGAGACAGCAAAAGAGGGAACATAAGCAGGGAGAGTGGGAGAGGGAGAAGCAAGCTCCCCTCTGAGCTGGGAGCCTGATATGGGGCTCAATCCCAGGACCCTGGGATCATGACATGAGCGAAGGCAGATGCTTAATGACTGAGCCACCCAGGAGCCCCTAGATTTTACATTTAGGCCTATGTTCCATTTTGAGTTAATATTCATATATGGTGGAAGGTATGGGCTGAAATTCATTGTTTTGCAAAGAATATTTGTTATGTTGAAACACATATACATTTAAACAAATTATGAGAGAGTTTTTTCTTGTGAATCAGTGGAAGCTTTTAGATTAGAAGTCTGTAATCAAGGATACTATGCCAACAGCCCAAACCAACTGCTTGCCTAATTTTTAAAAACATATTCTTTATTTATTCTATTTTCAAGGTGTCTTATTAACTTCTTTATTTGTCTAGTAAAGGAATAAATCAACATTGTTTGTATCTCAGTTTCCATTGGCTTATCAGCTTGTTAAATTTGAGTTCACTTTTTTCTAGATAGCTCGTGGGGCTTGCAAATGGTAGAGGAATAATGGGAAATAAGGTAGGTATATAATATAGATGAATATGTCTAATTGATACCTCATTAAAATGCTCAAAACCCTTAACTGCTATATTAGGGAAACTCCAGGGTTATCACATGAAACATCTTTTTTTTTTTTTTAAAGATTTATTTATTTATTTATTTGAGGAGGAGGTGGGCAGAGGGATAGGGAAAGAGAGAATATCAAGCAGACTTCCTGCTGAGCATGGAGCCTGACACGGGTCTCAGTCTCATGACACTCAGATTATGATTGGATCTGAAATCAAGGGTCAGATGCTTAATTGACTGAACCACCCTGGAGCCCCATGAAGCATCTTTTATGTGTGTATTTTGATCCATGCAAGAATGAAATACCTTTAATAATATGTGTGTGTCTGTATTTTAGTAGAAGGCAGGAAGAAGATGACTGATTACAGATTTTATTTCAATTTAGTGGAGAGAGAAGTCCTGAGATAAACTCATCTTTCCCCTTTGCAGTAGTCCACCAGAACTTAGTAAAATATGTCTGAAATATTTGGAGTGGTCTATGAAGCCCTAAAGCCAAATGCCACGGCTTCATAAACCAGTGGAAGAGGCATGTCTTTGGGTAGCTGTTTGGGCTAGGTAGTGGACATACATGGTCATATGTGTTGCTTCCAAGCATCCATTCTCCGCTATCCCATTCTTCATAACCCCATATCTTTGAGAAGTCAGATAGTTTTTTAAAGCTGAACCCACCTCTAACTTCAGGTGTATAACATTGATATATTAGCTCTAATAGTTCCCCCAGCCCTCGAGATTGGTGCATGGATGGGAATGTGACATGAGTTGATTCAATAAGAGTGAATCTCAAGACTTGTACAGAAATTATCAGAAATTTCTTTTCTACTCCTCCAAGCACTCAATAGTAAAATATGGGCTGAAATTGCCTCCACCATGAAAGGATAGGTTCTGTCTGAAACCTAGAAATGAAGCCAACTTTGTAGATGACAGAAGGAATAGACAATGAGAAAATTCCTTGGTGATATAATCGAATGGCTAGATCCAACTTCACTTGACTACTTCAAGGCTGCTCAATTGTATGAGGCAGTAAGTTTCCTTTTTCTTTACACCTGTCACTTAACTGAAGGAAAGGTACAATTGGGTATATTAAGTTTGCAAGAAACTGAAATCTGTTAGGGTTTCTTCAGGTTTCTTGGGATATAGCACAAAACCTTAGCTGACCTCTTGAAAAATTGAAAACTGGTTCAAGAAACAGTTGAGATTTAGCAAATCTGATTTTTTAAATCAGAAATTAGACTCTATTCTAGTGCTCTATTATACTGGTGATTTAGTTGCTTTCTGCTCCAAATACTACGGCGGTTACCTGATTCTTCTACTTCAAAAAATCTCACATTCAAATTTGGGTTCAGTCAGTCAGTTATAATTTCAAAATCTCTGTCCAACATCACTGTCAAGTGTATGGATATCCGGCTGGTCCACTCCACCCTGACAGAGAAGACAGAGCGTTAAAAAGCATGGTGACTAGAGGTAAGGAAATCTTCCACAGTAGGTTGTGGTTATGAAAGTTATGCTGAGCTTTCTCAGAAAGGAGTTGGTCAGGTACCATGAACGTGCTGTCTAAGTGTCCATGAACACTGCACTTTCTAAGATCCCTAAACTAATGATGGATAGTGTGAGAGCTGAAGGAGCTTGGAAGCTGAGAGTTGGCAGAGATCTGATTACGTGTCTATAGAGATGTCTGGAATGGTCCTGTTGGCAAGTCCTGCATAATCATATAATAAAAATGTTAAAATGTGATTTTGACAAAGATCATATGGGAATATAAATGCAAAGGTGATGGGGTTAGGTCCCCTACTGTGTCTCCTGCGATTGTATCAACCAGCTTCCCTGTCCTTGGCTTCTGGTTGGATTCAGTCAAGAGGGAGCCTTAGTGAAAGATGGGAGAGGTGGAGGAGAGTTATGTTAGGCCCTTTATTCCCCTGGGTCTTATCCTATGGGATTTCCACAAGCTCACTGGGCTAAAGATCACTGGTCTGCATTCTGGAGATCACAGGTCCTCCACAGGTGACTGTTTGTACGTGACTCTATCCTTCTGAATCCTGGTAACCTCTGCTTGCCCTCTGCTGTTACCAGCTCTGATCTGGCACTATCTCTTTTAGTTTCCCTATACTCTGATTACATCTTTATAAATAGTACCCTTATAAATAGATCTCAGTTTTTCCCCTTGTTTGTCGCTTATCTATTCTTTTTCCTTAACAGTGACTTTGGGGACACCTGGATGGCTCAGTCAGTTAAGCATCTGCCTTCAGCTCAGGTCATGATCCCATTGTACTAAGATGGAGTTCTGCATCGCGCTCCTTGCTCAGTGGGAGCCTGCTTCTCCCTCTCCTTTGGCACCTCCCCACTCTTTGTGCTCTCCCTCTCTCTCTGACAAATAAATAGAATCTTAAAAAAAAACAACAGTAACTTTGATGAGCAGAAGTTTTTGTTTTTGGTGAAGTCTAATTTATCATTTTTTCAAACCGGTTGATTGCTTTTGTATCCTGTCCAAAAAAAAAAAAAAAAAAAAAAAGTTGCTTATCCCCAAGCCATGAAACTATTTTCCTAGATTCTCTTCTAAAAGCAGTAGATTTTGATTTTGATCATAGATTTGTCTGAACTATGGCAAATTAATAGTTGTTTGCAGTGTGAGCTTGGGTTCAAATTTTTTCCTATGTGGATAATCAAGTTATTCCAATGCTTTTTGTTAAAAGACTCCTATCACTACTGAATTGTTTTCATTGATGTGATTGGAGTTATATCTATCATTTTATTATTTGTTTTCTGTTTGTTCTTCTATTGTTCCTTTTATGCCTTCTTCTGGACCAATTGATATATTTTAGATTTCCATTTTTACCTATCTATTGGCTATTTAACTATACCTCTTTCCATTATATGTTTCAACTAATTAATCTAGGAATTACAGTACCTGTTCTTAATTTTTTATGATCTTCTTTGAGTTATTCTTTACAATTTATGTAAATGTACAAATCTTGCAACCATAGGGGTTACATTTTACCTCTGTTTTCCTTTATGCTGTAGTTACCGTATTTATTGCAATTCCTTATATTTTAAATCCCACAAGACAGAGTTAAAATTTTTACTCTAAACTATATGCATTCTCAAAGGTTCAATAAAAAGGTGTTTGTAATTACCCAACTCTTTATCATTTCCAATGTTCTTTATTCCTTCTTGAGGATCCATGTTTTCATCTAGTATCATTTCCTCCAGAATGTTCTTTGTAATTCTTGTAGTACAGCACTTCTGATGATGAATCTCCTTAGATTCTTTTTCTTAAATCTGAAAATGTTTCTATTTCATCTTCATTCTTGAAGGATATTTTCATATCCATATAATTTTTTTTCTTTCAGCTCCTTAAATATGTCATTCCACTGTATTCTAACTTTCATTGTTTCGGATATGAAGTTAACAATGACCTGAAGGAAATATATTTTTCTCAGGCTGCTTTCAAGATTTTTTCTTTATTTTTGTTTTTTAGCAGTTTGATTATCATGTGCTAGGTAAGGGTTTTTTTCATATTATCCTGCTTGGGTTTTGCTGAGTTTCATCAATCTGTGAATTTGAGACTCTTACTAAATTTGGGGAAAAAATTTTTTTTAAGATGTTATTTATTTATTTGAGAAAGAGAGAGAAAGCATGAGAAAGGGGAGGGGTAGAGGGAAAGGGAGAATCAGACTCTTGCTGAGCAAAGAGCCTGATGTGGGGGTTGATCCTAGTACCCTGGGATCATGACCTGAACTGAAGGCAGACACTTAGCCAACTGAGCCACTCAAGTGCCCACATATTTGGAAAATTTTGGACCATGATTTCTCTAAATATTCTTTTCTGCTTCATGCTCTCACTTTATTATTCTCCTGGGATTTTAATTTTAAATTTGTTAGATGTTTTAATATGTTTTGATATTGTCTTTCAGGTCTCTGAGTTTCTGTCCTTTAATTTTCCTTTCCTTTTTTTTTTTTGAAAAAGTATTTTCTACCTCCCTCTTTCTTTCCCTCCCTCTTCCTTCTTGTCTATTTTTTTAAAAAAAAGATTTATTTATTAATTTGAGAGAGAGCAAGGCCCAAGCGGGGTAGAGGAAAAGAATCTCAAGCAGAGCCTGACCCAGGGCTTGACCCCATGGTCCATGAGATTATGACCTGAACAAAACCAAGAATTGGACGCTCAACTGTTGGAACCATCCAGGTGCCGCCTACGTTTTAGAGTAATTCTATTGATATGTCTTCAAGTTCATTGACTCTTTCCTCTGTTATCTCTATTAGCTCCATCCAGCAAGTGTTTTACTTCAAGTATTCTACTTTTCAGTTTTAGAAATTCTATTTGACTTTTCTATGGCTTCTATTTCTCTATTGAGATTTTCTGCCTTGCATACATTTTTTTTTATAAAGCATGATTTTTTTAAAGATTTTATTTATTTATTTGACAGAGAGAAACACAGGTAGAGAGGGAACACAAGCAGAGGGACTGAGAGAGGGAGAAGCAGGCTTCCTGCCGAGCAGAAAGCCTGATGCGGGGCTCGATCCCGGGTCTCCAAGATCCTGACCTGAGCCAAAGGCAGTCGCTTAACCAACTGAGCCACCCAGGTGCCCCTATCTTGCATACATTTTGAGCATATTTTCTTCTACCTCATTGACCATTGTTTATTAGGTGCTTTAATATACTTGCCTATTAATTTTAATATCTCAGTAATTTTGGATTTGGCCTACATTGATCGTTGTTTCTCTTTAGTTTGGGTCACAATTTCCTTATTTTATTTGTTGGGTATTTGGAGCCATATCCCAGACAATGTGGTTATTATTATGTGGGGATGGGATTATATTAAATTCCTCTGAAGAGTGTTGACTTTTCTGTTTTATCTAATTTCAGTTTGGTTTATCAGGCAAGTGACTTGGTTGGACTAAACTTCAAACACTGTTTCTTAGAAGGGAGTTCAAATCTCAGTTCAGTCCTTTTATCATTATCTAGATTTGAGGGGTCCAGCAGAGATTTGTACAGAGCTATTTGGAACTCCATCTAAATAAATATTTTCTGGGATAATTCTCTCAGCTTCTTGCAGGTGCCAACTGCAGCTTAGCTCTGAGCTAAAAGCCATAAAAACGAGAAGTTTGCCTTAGTTCATCTTCTTCTTCCAAATAGCTACTCCTTTCCAAAATTTGTCTTCTTGTTTTCACTCTCTAAGACTTCACATTATTTTGTTATTATATTTTTCCTGGAGTTTGTAGTTATCATCTGTGGTCTAATAAGAGTTTATTCAGCTATTTCTAGAAGCTGAACCACTTAATTCTATGAAAGTTTTGAGCGAATTCTCTCATAGGACTGGCAGTTTCTGGATTCATGCTGTAATAACTAGGTCACCATGAAATTCACCTGCCTAATAATGCTTTGCATATTCTATCTTGATCATCTCAATTGTTTTCTCTTGAAAGCCATTCAAGTTTTCTGTTATCCTTACTAGAGACAATACTTCTTGCATCTGAATGCTCCCTCAAGGGATACCATTTTACTTTGCTGCCTGAAATCTCAAATCCTTCTCTTTTCCATTTCTTTTGAGCCCATTCACTTTTTGAGGGCTAGCAATGACTAAAACACCACCTTGTTTTATCTTTCCATATATATAAGCAATTAGACTCAGATACATCTTCCTTTCTATACTGTATATATTAAGTGTGTGTAGGTGTCTTTCCTTCATATATTTCTGGCCTGGTTACTAATATCATATTTCTTCCAAGAAAATCTCTCTCTTCTAACTTAATCAATCAATACTTTTTTTTTCCATTTTTCTTCTCCCCTGATGCTCCTATTCTGTAAGCAACTCAAAAGCATATTTTATTATTACCTTTAATTTTCACAAAAGAAATGCATGTGCATATATCAAATAATCAAATAATGTCACAAAGTTTTAACATACACCAGCTGTTCTTTGCCTACCTGTTTCCCCAGGTCTATCCCAAATCTCTTCCCCAAGGACAATTATTTTCAGCTGACTTACCTGTTTCTTCTGGCATTATTCTCAGTGTTTCTAAATAACATGCTTGAACTGTTATAGACTGTTATTTATTGATTCTTTCATCTTGTATGTATGTAGCTTGGGTGCACCCAGAGCAGACCCAGAGTAGACCTTGAATCAAGGACTTGAATAAAACAGTTTACTTAGGAAGTAATCCTTAGAAGTATAAGTAGGACTGTGGGGAAATAAGACAGGGGAGGGCAGAGAGCCTAATAAAGAGTGTAGTTTCAAATATATTGCTGCCATAGACAACTGCAGCATCCTGTAACCCTACAGTGAACTCTGGGAGATAATGTAGAACATGCCTTGGATTATTCCTGAGAGGCAAGGGGCAACCAGCTCCTCTTAGTCATTGGTTGAGGGTGCTCTCAGAATCCACTATCTGTCTCACACTTTTAGCTGCTGTGTACCAGTCAAGTAGATTCTATTGGCCTGAGAAATCCAACAGGGTAAGAGTGGGAAGCGTGTCACTTAGAAGCCATTGAGTAGCATGCATGGCAATAGGCAATGCCAAGGTTTTAAGATGATGTGGGTGGGGCTCCCGTCATATAGTGGTATTAATCAGGATTCTCCAAAAAATTATAACCAATAGGGCTGGCATTAGAACTTGTTAAAATGCAGATTCTTGGGTCCCACCCAGATCTGCTGAATCTGAATCTTTGGAGTTTGGGTCTGAAAGTCTTTGTTTTAACAAGTTCTCTAGGTAAATCTTATGCAGGTTAAAGTTTGAGAAGAACTGGCCTATAATTTACACAACCTCTTGATGGACTTAGCTAATAGAAGTTGAATATAGGTGAGAGAGAACAAAGGTAAATAATTATGTACATCTGATGCCCCCAGTTAAACTGCTTGGAAAATTTGGGGGCCAACAGAGAGTTCAAAATCAGCTAGGGGCTGTTCTTATCTTGGCCTGCCTCTCACATCACTATCACTTATAACAAGGGAATGGTGATAATATTGGAGAACTCCCTGGGCTGTTGTGCAAACCAAACTGGAAATTAATGTGATGGTTCTTTGCTCCCGAATGTCAGTAACTGTTTCTAATAACATGACTCTTTCAAGTCACTTGAGTCCTGTTTATGATATTTCCCCTTTAGTCAACTACAATAGTATGTGGCAATTCCTCCAAAATGCTAATTTTCAATCAGTAAAATTACCACTGCCATCGCTATTATATATTTTAATATTTGAAAATATGTATTCATATTTTATCCATGTTTTTCTATTTATGCATGATTAAAAATGTGTTCTTATATTATACTTTCTACAAATTGCCCCTGGAAAGGGCAGGATTTTGTTTTATTCTTTCTCTATAAGGATAGAATCTTTGTAATCTTTTATTTTGGGGACTATTCATTGCCAATCAGAATAAAAGAGCTTTTGCCCCTCCAATAATTTCTATTTTATTATAACATGCTTGGACAATTTCAGTATACTTTAGAGGTACAAATGGGTCTATTTAAGTGCTATTATTTTTTTAATTGCTATTTTTTTGCTGCACACTCATTAACAATTCAAAACTTGAATTAGAAGTAACCTAAAAATGTCTTACTTTATGTCAGTGAGGTCTATTAGATACAAATGAAACCCATTTTTGCAACACTCAATGAAGAACATATCATACCTAGTGAAAATCTGTTCATATTTCCTAGAAAATAAGCTGAACAAAGGGGGATTAAATAAAACATAATTTTAATATTACATGAACATGACAGGATGGGAGGAATAGAAGGGTCAAAATGCTGAACCTATTTTTAATTATCAAGGTTATCTTGGAAGATTTTGTTTTAATTATACATCAGAGGTGATGTTTTTAGGAAGTTCAAATAAATACTCATTATTCAACTTGAACTTAAAGTAGGCATTGAAAAAAATCTTCATAAATTCAGTAAAGTAATCTGCTAAGTCCTTAAAGTTCATTTATACTTTTTTTTTGTTTTACTATAAGCTTTTTGTCTAAAATTCAATGAGATTATACATGTGAAGGTACTGAGCATATGAGTTAGCACATATACTCATAATCAACGTAGGCTTCTTTCTTTCCCTGTCATATAGTAAATGTAGAGAGATGTACTAAATTTCCAGTCAAATATGTTTTAGGTTTCTCTAAGTGTTTTTAAAACAGCAAGTAAGTGTGCTTAGAAAATGGAATTCAAACTCCCAGAAAAATTCAAGCTATATGAAGATTTTTAAGTGCTAATAAGTGCTTATAACCACACTCATTAATAGAGATCATTTTAAGTTAAGTGCAGTTATGCGTGCATTGTTGATGCTTACATTTTTAACTATTATTTTCAGGCATTACAAAATCACACGTAGAATTCAATTCAGAGGGAAGCTAGGAGTCTCATATGACAGATGATCAAGTCAAAAGGAATTCATATTTAAAATAAAAGCAAATGAACTTCTTTAACTATTTTTCGATCATTGGCAGGAATTCTAAACCAGAAGAATATTATTGAAATGACGAATTTTGCATTCCTAGAATTATGAACACTTTACTTCTTACAATTAAAATTTCTAGACCCATATGAAAGGAAATACAGTTCAGTTGTATAAAATCAAGTTAAAAGTCAAAGTTATTAATATGCACAACAGCTGGTACATATTAAAGACATTGGATTTGGGGGTGTGTTGGTGTGTGAACATGTTTATGACACAGACGGATCATAGAATGTAGAGCTTTTCTAAGTTTGGACATGCAAGGCCAATTTTATCCCCTTCTAAATTGAAATTAGGGCTCTCAAAGATTCCAGACTTGAATACAGGAAATGAAAGTTCCTGAAATGCCCACAGAATAGGTACCAGATGGAGACCAGTGTTACCCAGGGTTTGGGGAAGGCAGTGCAGAAGATTCCATCCAAGTAAATGACAAAATGAACGTGACTGAGCCATTTACATACACACATTGCTGTGACTCCTTATGCAGCCAGATGCCCCAGCACTGTCTCTTCTCTGATCATGTAGGTTGGAGTCTTCAATAGGTCATAAGGGACTTTAGATCAATCTAGTGTGATCATTTTATTGAACAGATGAGGCTCAGAAAGATTAAATGACTAGGTCAAATCACAAAAGCTGTAAGTGGAAGAACAGGGTCTTGAACTCTGTTCTCTCAGTTCTCAGCCCAGTGCTTCCCCCTTATTTCCTAAGGCCTACCTTTCTTATTACTAGCATCATAGACACTGTCTGACTGCTGAAGTGCAAACTTGGCTCTGACTTTGAGGGGTACAAATAGGGGTGAATTGCAGTCCTGCCCAGATCTGCCTTGAGGGTCAGACTCTCACGAGTGGGAAGTTCTAAAGAATCCTTGGAATGGAGGAACACACATCTTCAAGAGTGAATATGGGGGGTACATTATGATGCATCTGAAAAAGCAGACTGGAGCCACACTGTGGGGCTCTCAACTGCTAGGATACTGAATTTGAAATTGATTTCACCCAGTGGGTGGCACCTCCTGCCTTCGGGCAGGATAGGTACTCATGTCTACTTGTTAAATATGACTGAGTGAGCTGTTGAAAATTTGTCAGCTGTTTCTGAGACCTGTTCTTATCAGAGATGCACTTCAAACTGTGTTAGACTTTCCAGGGAATTTGAGGTTCAAGGAGGTTGCAGGTGAGAAAATAGATCCAATCACAAAGATGAGAAAGACACTATAGTGAGCTATCAAAATTCAACATATTTATATCCATATGTTTTTCATAGCACTATTGGTATATAATTTGACTTTTTTTTAAAGTTATTTAATTGACAGAGAGAGAAAGAGCGAGAGAGGGAACACAGGCAGGCGGAGTGGGAGAGGGAGAAGCAGGCTTCTCCCTCAGGACCCCAGGATCATGACCTGAGCTAAAGGCAGATGCTTAATGACTGAGTCATAAGGAGCCCCTATAATTTCACTTTTTAATGAAAGGATGCTTAAATGGATTATTTTCACATACATAATGTTAAGCAAAAGAAGCCAGATGCAAAGAAAGTGTGTCAGTTCAGGTCCTCTAGGAAGAGGTGCCAAATGGAATTAAAGTTCCAAGAGGTGTAATATGTAAAATAAAAGGGAGAGAGTGGAAATAGACAGGGAGGGCTGTAATACTACTGCGCAGGTCTGATATCTGTGAAAGAAAAAGAGGAAGGAAGAAGGATGAGAAGGAAGACTCTCAGACAATAGGGTGACCAGGTTGATGAGGAACCCTAGACCAAAGATTGCCTATGAAAGTGTGTAGTATTAAGCAGAAATAGCTTGGCTTTAGCACCCTCACTGTGCTCAGTCATTGGCTGAGTGCAGCCTAGAGAGATCATGGTCTTGGTGTAAATTCAGTAATGGATTGTGATGGTGGAGGCTGGTGGCTCACTGGACTCCACACTGCAAATTCTCTCCTAAAGGGAGATCTGAATGGCCATGTTTGTTACAATGCTATTTGCTCCCATTTACATACACTTAAGCAACAGACAAGTCAAGACAGTGGCAGTAATTGGAAAGAGACATAAGGAGAATGTCTAGGGTACTGATAATGTTCTATCTTTTGATCTGGGTGCTGCCTACACAACAGATATATCCACTTTCTGAAAATTCATTGAGCTACACACTTAATGATTGTATATTTTTCTGTATTATGTAATATTAACATCAAAAGATGAGGGGCGCCTGGGTGGCTCAGTCAGTTAAGCATCTGCCTTTGGCTCAGATCATGATCCCAGGGTTCTGGGATTGAACCCTGAATCAGGCTCCCTGCTTGGTGGAGATCCTGCTTCTCCTCCGTCTTCTGCTTTGCTTACTTGTGCTCATTCTCTATCCTGCCAAATAAATAAAATCTTTAAAAAAAAGGTGAAATACAAAGATTATTTGCTAAGTTCAAAAAAAATAATATTGAAGAGTTTAATATAGTAGGAAATATGGAAGAGTTTGATGGAAAATCAAATAATTATTTCAAATATAATAAAAATAAAACAATTGGCTTAGTCTCTTTTTTTAATGTTTTTGTTATTATTATTATTATTTGTTAAGATTTTATTTATTTGACAGCAAGAAGCACAGTTAGAAAGGGAACACAAGCAGGGGGAGTGAGAGAGGGAGAAGCAGGCTTCTCGCCGAGCAGGGAGCCCGATGTGGAGCTGGATCCCGGGTGTCTGGGATCATGACCTGAACCGAAGGCAGTTGCTCAACCAACTGAGCCACCCAGGTGCCGCCATGGCCTAGTCTCTTATCAGGGCTTGGAATTGGACTGAAATGGAACAGTGCAGACTAGGGCAGTCCATGTGGGACAGGTTGGTAGAATCTGGAAAATTGATAAAGCGTCTCAGTTGGGTGGCAGATAGGGCAGGAAGCACAATCTCTGAATGGAGGCCAGTGGGTGGGGAGAAAACATTACTGTAAAGAATTACCAGGCAATAGATGTCCATTGACAAATGAATGGATAAAGATGTGGTATGTGTATATATATATATATATATACACACACACACATGAGGCAAGACAGGGAGAGCAACCTTAATTTTTCTTCTAGAAATAGTGCCACTTCTTCTGAGGCCCTCAGGGCCATACTTAGGTCAGCTTTGTCTGAGCTCGCTGCTGGGAACCTGACCAAAGAAGAGAAATTCATACAAGAAGAAGAAATTTCTGGTGCTCATCTTTAAGTAAATTGCTGTTTTTCACTATAATTCTTAAGTTCAGGGTTTATATTACACACACATACACACACACACACACACACACACACACACACAATGGGATATTATACAGCCATCAAAAAATGAAATCTTGCCATTTGCAATGACGTGGATGGAACTGGAGGGTATTATGTTAAGCAAAATAAGTCAATCAGAGAAAGACAATTATCATATGATCTCACTGATATGAAGAATCTGAAAAGTAAGACAGAGGATCATAGGGGAAGGGAGGGAAAAATAAAACAAGATGAAACCAGAGAGGGAGACAAACCTTAAGAGACTCTTCATCTCAGGAAACAAACTGAGGGCTGCTGGAGGGAGAGGGTGGGAGGGATGGGGTGGCTGAGTGATGGACATTGAGGAGGGTATGTACTATTGTGAGTGCTGTGAATTGTGTAAGAGTGATGAATCACAGACCTGTACCCCTGAAACAAATAATACGTTATATGTTAATTAAAAAAAAAAAAAGAATGACCAGGCAAGGTATAAAGTCCCAGAGGACAGAATGGCATCAGCAGCCAGAGAACTAAGTTAGACATGAGAACAAAGATGTATTTTGCAGTCTACTCTTGGCATTTAAGTGTTTAACACACACCTTGTCAACTACAGGAGAGAAAAATGTCAGTAAGTAGTCTTGGACATCAGTTCAATTGTTTGAATTATGAGATTGGGTATCAGGTCCAAATGGATAGTTTTTTGGCCCAAGGCTGGTTATCGGGTAAACAGATAAACCTCCGGACCCATCGGTTCTACTGACCCTCAGCTCATTACTGATTGTATCTCTGGTAACGGGGGCAAGCACATAACAAAGCAATTTTCTATGCATAAGGAAAAAAATGACTGCCTTGTAAAGAGATTAAGCTTGAATAAAGTTGAGAAGGTGATTAACACGTGGTGTGAAAATATTCATAGATGGTATGTGACTCCAAGCAAAAAATAAGATTTAGGAGAAAAGCCAGGATGCTATGAAAGCATTTCCATATTCTTGATTTTAGGGATTTGAGAATGTTTCAGGTCATGTCTCTTGGAAATTTTAAGAATCTTTAGTGTATATTTTTATTTTTATTTTTTTAAAAGATTTTATTTATTCATTTGACAGAGAGAAACCCAGCTAGAGAGGGAACACAAGCAGGGGGAGTGAGAGAGGGAGAAGCAGGCTTCCTGCTGAGCAGGGAGCCCGACACAGGGCTCGGACCGGGAACTCCGGGATCATGACCTGAGCCAAAGTCAGATGCTTAAGGGCTACGCCACTTAGGTGCCCCTTCAGTGTGTATTTTTAGACAGGGATGGTGTCTTCATCATCTTTGGGCCTTTGGCGTGTGGCACACCAATGGATTTTTGTATACTTGTTGAAGGAATAGGTTAAAAAATGTGTGTGTGTGTGTGTGTGTGTGTGTGTGTGTGTGTGTGTGTGTATGAATAAACAAAGAGGTCTCTGTGTCATCAGTCGGGGTCTTGGTGAACGAAATGTATGTGAACATAGGAGTCACCTAGAAAACCCTTGTGTACCCTGTTAAAAAGAGGGGGGACCTATTAGAGACTAGTTAGGGCCTCTCATCTTCTCAAGAACTGGGTGAACAAAACAGGGAAAGCAACCTTGATTTTTCTTCTAGAAATAGTGCTACTTCTTCTGAGGCCCTCGGGGCCATACTTAGGTCAGACTTGTCTGAGCTCACTGCTGGGAACCTGACCAAAGAAGAGAAATTCATACAAGAAGAAGAAATTTCTGGTGCTCATCTTTAAGTAAATTGCTATTTTTCACTATAATTCTTAAGTTCAGGGTTTATTGAAGTAAATCCTTATATTTGTTCAGTTCTTTATTTAGTTCAAATCTGTTTTGCACATATTATTTCTTTAGCTTCTCATACCAGTCATGATGTCTGTAGAATGGATTCAGGTTATTCCGTAATTTAAAACAGAAGAAAAAGTGTTACATTAGTCAGTCTTCTCCAGAAAATCAGAAGAAATAAAATACACATGCACACATGCATGCACGCATAGAGACAGAGAAACAGAGAGATTTTCTTTCATAATTAGGGAGACTGGGAGACTGGCAAGTCCTAGCGGACTGGAGATCCAGGGATGAGCCAATGATGCAGTTCAAGTCTGAAAGCCAGCTGTCTCATGCAGAATTCCCTCTTGCTCAGAGGAGCTTGGTAATTTTGTTCTATTTTGGCCTTCAGCTGATTAGATGAGGCCCACCTACACTATGGAGGCAATCCGCTTTAGACTAGTGCAGTGATCCAAAAACACCCTCCCAGAGACATCCAGAATAATATTGAACTACATAGCTTGGCATTGTGCTCCAGCCACGTTGATACATAAGATTAACCATCACAAGGATCCTGGAGTCTGGGAATTACTCAAGCTTATGGAGTTAGTCACAAGATTTTTTTCTAAAATTCTGATCCCTGACATAATTTAGACCGCAGGAGAGACTTACTGAGCACTAGAATTAAATGATGGTTTTTTAAAAAAAATTCTGATGGGGGGGCAAGAATGGAAAGGAGCTAGGGGTTGGTCAGAAATGTTAGTTACTCAGTAAATGCTGAAAGTGAGAATCAGACCCCAGCTAGTTAGGAAAAACCTCCATCCTTCTTAAATGGTATGTGTAACTATATAAAATCACAAGTTCATAAACAAACTCAAAATAAGAGAATAGAAACTAAACCATCTGCCTAAATTTAGAAAGACACCTGTAGGGACACTCAAGCTTAGAAGCGGGTAGAGAATTTCATTACAGTGTCTCAGACATATGTGAATAACCACAGCACATGGCTGGGCTGGGCTGGTGAGGAATGAGGCTATCCACTGGGAGGCTATTCTATTCGTGGAACTTTGATCCCTGTTGAGGGGCAGACTTAGGCTTTCAGACTTTGGAGCAAGCCAAGTAGCACGCAGCTCTTCCCCACCCCTCCTCATCTTGGCAGGGGCATCTATGTCCCACACAGCTCAGCCAGTGCAACTTGATGAGTGTGTGATCCATGGCAAAAATTCATATTCAAAACCCATAAATCCACAAACTGATGATTCTGGAGGTTTTCCCATCACAATACTGGGCAGTATATTCTCATGCACCACACTGTCTCTCCTCTGACCCGTGATAACGGAGAATACAATTTGTATGAATATTTGAAGATGTCAGATAATCCCAAACCTAATTTTAAGTTAAAGGCTTTTAAGTTTTCAACTTCTTGCCTCATGAAACAGCTGGTCTTTCGGTCATTTCTTCCTCTCTAGCCTTCTTTTGTGAGTCCTGATGGAGGCAAAACAGCATGCACAAACGTGTGCCCTATTTCTTACATATTAAAAGTGCTGCTGAAGAGTGGGAGATCAATTGTGCATTTTAAATGCACCTCAAGTTAGGAAATCTTGTGTAAAATGAACCTGAGGCAAAGGAAAGAGTCCCTTGATTTTACATATTTGTGTCCTAATTGAGCTGCCTTATGGTTTTGCTTTCTAGAAACTAAAGCAGACAATATTAATGGAAGGTGGGCAAGAAATACAAACAGTTAAGTGCCTACTAAGTGCCAGGTAACATGCTGGATGTGGGGCAGAGGACTCTGTGAGAACAAGGTGTATTGATGTCTCTGCTTCCCAGGAAGTAGCTTGGAGCCCAATGCCAATGCTAGGGAGAGGCATTTTATTCTAATAAAGGCAAACTCCAGTATTTAGCATAGTTATGGAACAGTAAATGTGTGACTGCTTAAGACAGAACAATGAATCACGTTTCATTTCCCTGCCTGAACAAGAGAAGCGACTCTGTCCTGCCTTTCCTTCATGCTCAGCAGATGCTGGCTCCCCCAAAGATAAAGCATTCTTTCTGTGCGGTGCCCTCAGCTTCCGTGGGTATTGGATGGCAGTTTTTGTATGCAGATCCTGAAAATTCTTTCTGAGGCTGTTTACATAGTAGTTGTCTCTTGAGCACATGCTTATTTTTAGCAGTAAATTATCAGCGTTTGTGAGGCTGAAACCTCAGCGACTTTTTGCATGTTTATTTGTAGTCGAATTCCAGACCAGGGTACCATAGCTCCCCTCTCACCCATGAGGTTAGTTTCCAGACCGCACCTTCCCATCATGCCAGGTAATTGAAATTGATTAATGACCTAGCAATTTAACAATGGTCAGTGAGGGCCCACAAAATGCTTATTTTCAGATTATTCATAGCTGGGAATCTATTTATTCAAGACTAAGAGGAATGAGCTAAAATATTTCTCTTTGTGGAGGTAGAAACCTTAGATCAGCGATCTCAATTAATTGCTCAGCATCTGCGGAGAGTCAGAGCAAAGAAAAAGGGTCAGGTCCCAATACCTGACAGCAAACTGTTCAAACTGCTAAAAAGGAAGTGAAGGCTGGCTTAGATACCTAGGATTCCATGATGCTGCTTTCAGGCACATTCTCGATACTGATGGGGAACAGCAGAAATTGCTCCAAATCCTTCCAGAAGAGACCTGGGAAACACAGTGAGGAGGGCACAGCAAATGAGGAGCAGGGTAACTGTACCAGACCCTCTACTTTGTACCTCATTGCCTTCAGAGGTTTAAGGTGTGGTTCCATTAACTGCTAAGTTTAAGGGTATCATAGTTTTTTTTTTCTTTGTTAAGTCAGGACTCTTGGTTCCAAGCAACAGATACTCAATCTAACTTCTCATACTTTCAACCTAACTTCTCAAACTGCTTCTTTAGGACAATCAAACAAATAAACTAACTCAGAAAAAAATGGATGCATACATGTTTTCTGTGTGTGTGCGTGTGTATGTGCATGTGTTTGCTTCTTTTTTCTTTTTCTTTTTTTTTTTTTTTAAAGATTTTATTTATTTGACAGAGACACAGTGAGAGAGGGAGCACAAGGAGGGGGAGTGGGAGAGGGAGAAGCAGGCTTCCTACCAAGCAGCAAGCCTGATGTGGAGCTTGATCCCAGGACCCTGGGATCATGACCTGAGCCGAAGGCAGATGCTTAACGACTGAGCCACCCAGGCACACTTGTATGTGTTTATTCTCATAACTAAAAGTCTAAGTAGTATACCCAAGAGTTCAAATGATGTCATCAGGTCCTGCGACTCTCTCCAGATTTTGGCACTGCTTTGTCTTTGATTGGCTTTATTCCACCTGCACACTCCACCAGGTAGGTGAATTTCACATAGTCCATGGTTAGAAATCACAGTGGAAAAATAGCTTCTTCTACTGGTGTCCATCTATCAATTTCAAAAGTGGATTCTGATTGGCTCTACTTGGAGCAGATGTATACCCCTGGACCAATCACCTTGCTATGAGAAGTCACATGTCCAATCCAGTGGCCATTGTGGCAGGGCTGTGTGATTAATAGCTCCAACAGGATTTCACCGTGTGTGAAAGGAATAGATTCTCCAAGGATGGGTTGATGATAAATAAAAAGAATGTCCAGTACAACATGTGAGTAGTCCATAAAATCTGATGGTCTAAAACTAAATAAGAGGTTACCAGCTGCTCCTCTTTTCCACTCATGTTCCTCCTTTGTCATTCAGTGTGGTCTTTATACTATATAGAATGCATGGGTTTGTCATGGGTCCAAGAAAGTCCTGTATTATGTCCTCATCTATACCTAATAAACCTTAAGTTGTTGCTGCCTTTATTAAGGCAAATTCTTCTATGAGGAAATCAGGCCATTTGGTGATATTTGGTAGACAAAGATGGGGAGAGACATAAGCTTCCTACAACTTGGTCTCATTTACCTCTATTTTTGCTCTAATAATTGAGCACAGTGTCGAGTACCTGGAGACTTTAAATCATTGTTTGTTAAATTGAATCAAGTAGGCCAACCAAAAATGTCACCTGAGGCTTGGTAGGTTCAATAGCTAAAGAACCTACACCTCTGAGAGCTTCTAGTTCCCCCTAACTCTTTCACAGGGAAAATTCTATTTTTTTCTTTTCCCAACAGGATTCTCTTTTGTTAAAACTTGGGAAGAGCTCAGGTTGATAGCTTATGAGATCAGGGCATGAGATTTTAGACTTAGGCCTGGTTTAAAAATGTCTGCTGTTTTGGAAAACAGCATGGGTGTTCCTCAAAAAATTAAAAATGAAACTACCATATGGTCTAGAAATTCCACTTGTGGGTATTTATCTGGAAAAAAATGGGAAATAAATTGAAAAGATATATATATATACCTCCACGTTCACTGCAGGATTATTTACAATAACCAAGACATGGAAATGACCTACATGTCCACTGGTGAATGAATGGATAACAAAAATGTGTATGTACACACAATGGATTATTATTCATCTGTAAAAATGAATGAAATCTTGCCATTTATGATAAAATGAATAGACCCTGAGGACATTATGCTAACTGAAATAAGTCAGACAAAGAAAGACAAAACCTGTATGATCTCACTTATATGTAGAATCTAAAACAAAACAACAGTGACAACAAAAAAGTAAGCTCATAGAGAACAGATTGATGGTTGCCAGAGGTGGGGTGTGGGGACGGAAGAAAGGGGTGAAGGGCGTCAAAAGTTGCTAAAAGAGCCGATCTTAAAAGTTCTCATCGCAAGAAAAAATTTTTTGTAACTTTGTAGTCATGGATATTAACTATATTTATTGTGGTGATCATTTTGCAATATAGGCAAATACCGAGTCATTATGTTGTACACGTGGAACTAATATGTTAAATGTCATTTATACCTCAATAAAGAAATTGCCAATGTTTAATAAAATACCCAGTAAGTTGGGTTAACTTGGGAAAATTATTTAATTTCTTGGCTTCTCAGTTTTCCCTGGTATTACTATCCTCAGTGAAAGGGTAATAACATGTATCTCACAGATGGATTTGAGGAATAACTGAAATAATGTTTGAGAAACTTGGTACTTAATAAACAGGCAGATATTGTGGTTGCTGTTGAAGGAGCAGAAGCAGGGCCTGCTTGGTGGGCAAGAGAATGGAATAAGTATTGCTGGTCATAAAGGGTTGGATGGAAAAGTTGAGGGTCCAAGAAGACAATTCATTTAAGACTTGACACAACAACATATTTGTGCTGTTGTCACTACCCAAGCTACAATCATTAATGGAAAAGATGTGTCCCTTAATCAATTAACTGCCTGCCCATGTTGCATGGGTGTGCAGCCTCTATAGTCTGATCATAATATTTTTTCTTTCTTACCATCTGGTGGTATCATAACCAAATTGCAGAGACAGCTATCAAAGTCAACCAATCACCTGAGAGTAGATGCCAAAAACTAATCCCAGAGGTGAGAACAACTTCGAGGGAACACACAATACCATGGCTTTTTATTAAGCCCAAAGACACATTTATAAACTTCACTCGAATGTGGGAATTTCAGGTAAATAGCGTAGTCTTAAACATTTCTTTTATAGTTACTGGAATATAAAAAGTCTCTCCAGAGACATCCCACTCCCCTGCCAGGACTTGTGTTGAATTAAGTGGTACTATATTTGAGGAAGTTTTACATTTCTCCCAATGTAAATCTATTTAAAGTTCAGCTAAGCTCAACTAAAAATAAAAGCCCAAAGTGGGCCTGCTGCTAATGCTTAATACATCCCATCTATAAAAGGACTGGTTGGCTTATTGTTATATATTGATATTTGGTAGGCCTGTTGCTACACATTGATTATTTCTGTGTTGGCCCAAATGGGAATTATGGATTGTGTGGTTGTTGGTGTATGATCATTCATTTTTAGTATAAGCTGTATGTTTCAAACTTATAAAGAATGGAACTTGGCATAGTTTGGACAATATTTTGTACTATGATTTTAAAAAGAATAAAATAGGAAAAAAATCGGAGAAAAATGTAGTTCCATGTTAGACCTCCATGCCTGTATGTAGTATGAGGATTGGCCCAGGACTATTTTAAGTTCAGGCTGTCTTTATGGCTATCTTGTCTTCCTTCCCTCAGGGCCACTATTTGGTTTCCTCTTGAAAAATAGGAAAAGCATAACTGAGGTAATAGCAGAAAGTTTTTTAAAAAATTTAAATATTTTACAGAGTATTTCTTTGGCAAATGTCCTTGCTGAATAATCCCTGATGCCTCTACCCTTGTGCTCGACAGACTCCTCACAACCGGTATGGCTAAAACTGAGTTAAGCCTTTCCTTGCTTAACCTATCAATTCGTTGTTGATTAACCAGTTGTGCAGATGGCACATTTCCACCCTGTCCACCTGACTGGAAATGTGAGTCACCTTTGAATAGTCCTTACCCTTTATCTCTATATTGAATTCGTCACCAGGCTCTTCCCCAGGATATATCCAGAAGGTCTCTTGGTTCAGTTCTTCCTCTCCATCTTCCCTGTCACCATCTGATTCAGACACTGTTTTTCACTTGTACTTTGGTAAGAGTCCTCAGTGGCATCTCTCTTTCCTTCCCTACACTCTTCTCTTCCCTTCCATTTATTATCCACAGAACAGCAGGATATATATGTTGGTTTTTGTTTATTTGTTTGTTTTTTGTGGTTTCTTGGTATTTGTTTTGTTTTTATAAAACATAGATATAATCATTTACTCCCTTGCTTAAAAAACTAAAAATAGTCATCCAAGATTTTTGTTGATGACTCTGGTTCATGTAAAATCTTATCAATATTTAAGGATTCCATCATGCAAAACACCGAGAATCAGTATATTAATATTGCAACAAAGTTTATGGAAAGATGAAACCCAATGAAGCAGGATCAGCGCAAGTGATTTATTAAAACCTGACCCAGGAAACTCTCCTTTATTACACTGAAAATGCTACCTCAGAGCCCTGTTCAGATCATGACTTCTTATAGAAATATCTGCACCTCAAAATGGAGACTTAAAACATTAATTGGTTAAAAGCTAAAGAAGACTTGGGCGCCTGGGTGGCTCAGTAGGTTAATCATCTGACTCTTGACTTTGACTCAGGTCATGATCCCAGGGTCCTGGGATTGAGCCCCATATCAGGCTCTGCAAGGAACCTGCTTAAGATTCTCTCTCTTTCCCTTTGTCCCTTCCCTCACCAAAAAAGCTAAAGTAAACAATATTGTTAAAAGTTAATTGAGTCATTTTTCTATTCCAAATCAATTACCAAGATTATAATATAAAGTGACAAAGACAATGAACTATTGGTTAATTCCAACAAGCCATATATATTTTCAACCACAGCAAAAGAACACATATACTGGTTTTAAGTATACAGGAACCTACAAGAGGATGTCTTTACTGCAGTTATGTTTTTTAATAGTTTTCTAATTATGGTAACATAAGATGCTATGCACTGTAAACAATTAATAAACAATTTATTTTTGCCTAGTTATCTTTTAAAAATATTGTTAGATATATCCAAAAGATTATATGTAAATATGTGTAAATTTCCAGATAACACAATAAACAACAGCACATCTCAACCACTCAACCCAAGAACAGGAATATTAGCTATAATTTCCATAAATCTATTTGCTCCTCCATTATATAGTCCCCACTTTCCTGCAGAAATAACCCAATCTGAGAGAGCTGCAGTACTAGGAGTAGTCAGAGAAACTGGGTGATAAGACAAGTTTTTGGAGCTGGACCACACATCTCCCTATTGGCAATGGCGCCCCTGTGACCATGGTAGGATGAGTACTTTAGCGCCTGACTCAAGTCAGCAATCCGCTGGTTAACGCTCTTACCAGAGATGAACTGGATGGTGTACTGGAGTGTAATACACTAGCTGTTGTGACGTATCAGACAGTTGGGAAATACATGGAAATAGCAGCTCTAAAGGCAATGAGATTGGATGGCTATTTCTAAGCACTGTTGATGTCCTAGAACAGATGATGAAAAGCTGTAAACGCTGAACAAGCAATTGAAAAGCTAGGCATGGGGGCTCCTTGGTGGGTCAGTAGTTAAGCGTCTGCTTTCCCCTCAGGTCACGCAGGATCAAGCCCAGCATCTGGCTCCCTGCTCAGCGGGAAGCCTGCTTCTCTCTCTCTCACTCTCCCTGCTTGTGTTCCCTTTCTAGCTCTGTTTCTCTCTGTGAAATAAACAAATAAATAAAATCTTTAAAAAAAACAAGAAAGAAAAAAAAAGCCAGGCACGAAAAGCAGAGTACTTCCCTGGTAACTTACAAAAGGGCTCTCATCTCTTGCAGCAGAAGGGCAGAGAAGGTTGAATATGAGGCTGAGACCCAGGACTTAGTCAAATGACCAAGCCCCAGAGAAGGTTAAAGATCCAACCCAGATGGGTCTGCTGTGCCCAGGTCAGGCCCAGTTTGGGGAAAAGTGGGGCCCCACTCTTGGGTTGCAGGCACCTGGTTAATCACCCCTCACAATATGAGTGCATAGACTCCTACACCCTCTAAGCTGTCAGAAGTGTTCCGTCTATCCCTATTAAGAGTTAGCACATTCCCCTTCTTTGAGACAATTGGGCAGTTTCCTCCCCACATGAAAACATGTGTCCTCTCAGGATCTGCCCCAACCCTCCTCTGGACCACTCGGGCTATAATTAAGGTTATGTCATGGCCTTAACCCGCTTGGGGATATAAAGGTACTGATAAGGGTACAGTTAGAATTTCTATGCATGACAATTGGAATAATTCCCATATTGGATCTTTCACCTGTGGGGGTAGGAAGGTAATGAAGTAGAGGCCACTGAAACTGTTCTTTTGCCCAGCCAAGATAATACATCGAGAACAGCATACATTTTGGGTTAGCGAGGGGTTAGTGGATTTGGCATCGTCCTTAAAGATCTAAGGTGATGTCGGCAAACTTTCTCTGTAAAGGTCCAGATGATAAATATTTTAGGCTCTGTGGGCTTTCCAGACTCTGTTGCAACCATTCAGCTGTGCTCCTGTAGCAAACAAAACAAAACAAAACAAAACAAAACAAAACAAAACAAAAACAAACCAGCCATGGTCAATACTTAAGCACAGGAACTTGACTGTGTTTCCCTCAGATATGATTTGCTTCCGCTGGTGGTCTGGGAGCTCTATATCTGGGATCACACTCCCTGAGGGTCTCAGCTAGCACAGAGAGTTTGAAGTTCCTTTTACTCTTGCCACAGTGGGTCAACCAGCCCACTGTTGTCCAGTCAGCTTCTGGTAACCCTGTCCCTTCCAATTGCTTCAGGTCCTGGTACTTCTGGTTTCCAGTGATTTTGGTTGGGGGTAGGCTAGCGAAGGACTTCTGAGCACACCCCCTATCATGTGTGAAATCAGTCAGGTCTCAGATTTTGTCTTCAATTGGATTTCACTGTTTTGCAGAAGGAGAGTCTTTCAGAGCATCTAGTTGGCCATAATGAGGAAGGCAGTGACCTTTATTTTAAAAACAAGAGAGACTTTGGACACAGAAACAAACTGAGGGACTTGGAGGGAGGGGGGTGGGGGGATGGGAGAGTCTGGTGGTGGGTACTAAGGTCACCTATTGCATAGAGCACTGGGTGTGGGGAATGGGGAATGAATCCTGGAACACTGGGAAAAAAAATTTAAGTAACAATAAAAAAAATACAGTGGATGAGAATTTATTAGGCCAAATGTGTGAAATTGTTTGCATTCCATTTGTGTTCACACATAGGTAGAGAACATAACTCTAATGAAAAATTTTTAAGCTAATTGTGTGCTTTATATAGATTTTTTTCCCCCAAAAGATTTGATATTTATATATGGGGAATTTCAAATATACGCAAAAGGAGAGAGTATAGTAGAATGGGCCTCTATGTAGTGATAACCCAACTTCAACAATTTTCAATTCATGGCCATTCTAATTTCATATATCCTATTTTCCCACCCCTTGACTATTTTGAAGCAAATCCAAGCAGTATATGTAAGTATTTGAATAAGCATCTTTAAATAATAAATACTATTTCTCCAAAATATAATCACAAGAGCAAGATCACATCTAAGAAGTTGACAATAACTCCTTCATATCATCAAATATACTAGGGACATTAACACTTTATCAAATATTTTTTCTAAATTGTTATTTATCTTTATACTTTGCTTATAGTATATTTTTACCATTCAAAGTTCTTTTTTTTTCCCTAATTATAAATAGCCAGATCCATCCCTCTTTCCCTGTATTGCTTCTGGATATTTGAGTTCTGGTTAGGAAAGCTCACTCATGTCATTCTCTTCTAGTTATTATATGGTTTTACTTCTTTACATTTAAGTCTCCTATCCATTTGAAATTTATCCTGTTGTATGGTGTCAGGAATGGATCCAATTTTATATTATTCCTTGTAATTCTTCAATTATCACTTGCCATTTGCTAAAATATACACTTTTCCTCCCCGGATTTGAGACTTCAAATTCATCAGACATTATCTTTTCTCATGTGCATGAGCTTGTTTCTGCATTTTCTATTCCTTCCCCTTGGTCTTTCCCTCTCTTTATGTGCCAACACTACAGTTTTAATTATAGAGGCTTGATAATATGTTTCAATATACTTCCTCACAATTGATCTTTTTTAAAAAAATGTTTTATTTATTTATTTGAGAGAGAGAGAGTGAGAGAGAGAGAGCATGAGAGCAAAGAAGGTCAGAGGGAGAAGAAATCTCCCTGCAGAGCTGGGAGCCTGATGTGGGACTTGATCCTGGGACTCCAGGATCATGACCTGAGCTGAAGGTAGTGGCTTAACCAACTGAGCCACCCAGGCACCCCTCACAATTATCTTTTTTAAAGGTTTTCCCCTGCTGTTATTGCTTGGTTGTGTGTGGGGATTTTTTTGTACAAATAAACTTTTTAAAAAGGGTTTTTCTTGCTGTTCTTGCTTGTTTTTCTGGCAAATCAACTTTACAATTAACTTGATACCCTTATTTTTAATAGATAGGGTTTTTACTAAAAAAAATCTTTTTTCAAAAAAAAATCTTTTTTCTCTTTTGAAAAAATTAAAACAATTTAAAAGTTTTCTTTTTAAAGATTTTATTTTTTTATTTATTTGACAGAGAGAAACAGAGCCAGAGCCAGAGAGGGAACACAAGCAAGGGGAGTGAGAGAGGGAGAAGCAGGCTCTCTGCCGAGCAGGCAGCCCGATGTGGGGCTTGAACCCAGGTCTCCGGGATCATGACCTGAGCGGAAGGCAGTCGCCTAACCAACTGAGCCACCCAAGCGCCCCAATTTAAAAGTTTTTATTTAAATTCCAGTTAGTTAACATTCAGCGTAATGTTAGTTTCAGGTGTATAATTATTGTAATTCAACATGTCCATACAACACCAGCTCATCACAAAAAGTGCATCCTTAATCCTCATCGCCTATTTAACCCATCTCCCCAACCACCTCCCTTCTGGTAACCATCAGTTTATTCCTACAGTTAAGAGTCCTTTGGTCTGTCACTCTCTCTCCTTCCCTTTTTCATTTGATTTGTGTATTAAATTCCACCGACCAGTGAAATCATATGACATTTGTCTTCCTGTGACTGACTTTCTGTGCTTAATCATAATACTCTCTAGCTCCATCCATGTCATTGTAAATGACAAGATTTTATTCTGTGTTATGATGAATGGATAAAGAAGATATTGTTTGTATATACAATGGAACATTAGTCAGCCATGAAACAGAAGTATCTTCCTAGATAAGTTATATTTACTATCTTACTTGCCTATATATAAGTTGGTATTTCTCAATACACTGCAATGATATTTGCAGAAATTGGGTATTATATGATATGATATCACTTATTTTGAACAATTTCTTTGTCTTTGCACCAAGCTGAAGAAGATACTAACTGAGCAGAAGATAGCTCACTAAAGCCTCTGTACAAAATGTCTGGTTGTTTGTATATAAGTAAATGTCATTTCACTAACATGACTTTAAGTCCCTCTCTGTTGGAGATCATGTCCTTCCATTGGGATAGCACAGTGTTGGTTACTTAGTGGCTGCTCAGTAAGTATTAACTAGCTTTGCATGGTAAATACACATTCTCATTACATTGCTTATATTTACAGAACACTTACTAAAAGCAAAGCACTGTGCTCAGTGCTATGCAAGGGTGTGAAGGTGAATCACACAAAGGTAAAGGAATTTATAATGTAACAGAAAGATAAGATATATACTGAAATAATTATACCAGAAGACTGGTAATCCAGAGGAGACATATAGATAAATGAGAGAGAAAGAGAGGGAGAGAGAGAGAGAGAGAGAGAGAGAGAGAGAGAGAGAGAGAGATTAACTTGAGGACTGGGCAACAAGTTAGGATATCAGAGTCTTGTTTATTATGGGAATTAATCAACTAAGAACAGTTACCCCTGAAGAATCAGGGCAGAACTACCCGTCTGTCAAGTCAATTTCCATGAAAAGAAATTAATGCATATTTCCATGTAAAAGCAGTTAATTCTCTCCTTCTATACTTACTGTCATGTAGCTATGCCCTGGAGAAGTGCATATTTTTGGCTGGTGAGAAGGTAATGAGTTACTTGTAAGTCATTATTATAACCAATCTATTACTCCAGAATGATATTCACTAAGAATTTCTCATCTGGATGCAAGGCACACCTTGGGAAGAATTGGTGTCCCCTAATATAGAAGAGTGGGGGTGTGACTTAGATACAGTTTTAAAATGAAATTTATTTCTGGTTTCAAAACAAAATGAACTCTGAGAGACAAAGCAAAGAAGAGAAATTGGCTCTCTGGGGCTGACATGTGAGCTCAGCAATCAGCCAAGGGCTTCTTTTGTTTCCTCTTGGAGAAATTTCATCATGCCCTTAGCTGTATGTCTCACAGGTTGTCCAGCTCTTAAGTCGCCGGTATGGCACAAAGTCTTAGGAGATTCATGTGGGAAGAAGTAGTTTGCATAGATGTGCACTAGGGAGGCACCCAGCTATAAACCTCTGGGCATCGCACAATGCCCTTGCCCATCCTACCCTCAGTCTGCTGCTGACTCTGCATTTGACTTCCCTTTACTTCAGCTCATGGACAGGCTGGCTCTTCAGGAGAAAAGCCCAATGGGAAAACATCTATCAGGAGACTCCCTCACCATCAACATGCACTTGCCCAAAAGGATGAATTCTTGGCCAGTTCTGAGGCAAACAGGCATACAACATCGCATACAACATTCTAGCAAATGAAAATATGGTTTTATTTATAATTTTATAACCCCAGCTGTGATGGTTAACTTCATGCGTCAAATTGACTGGGCCACAGGGTGCCCAGAACACTGACTAAGGCACCAGGCTTGTGAGAATATGGCTCATTTTGTTGAAATGTGACACATACAAATGATAATCTGATTTATTCTCTTACTACATCCTTGGGAGAGTTCTAAAGAGTCAGAAAGGATGACTTAGCCACAGTGAAAAAAGAATTCTGTGGTTGTAACTGGAAATAGATGACAAGACTCACGACTCACATATTAATTCCTACTAGAGCATATTGCATGCTTAGAAACACTCACTTTTATGTGGAAAACAGAATCTTTTCTTTCCACATCATTGTGGAGAGCTGAAAGAATTTCTACTTATTTCAAGAATGTTTGAGGCACATGAGATAGGTCTCATTATTAAAATCTCACTAGATTTATCCTTGTCAGTGATGTGTTTTCATTCAGACAATATACTATTGAGAGATACTGTGGCTAGAGTACCCAGGTAAACACCTAAAGAAACACCAGGACTTCATGCAGCCCAGTGTTACTTCGTATATCATCCAAAAAACCCACAAAAACACAAAACCCCACCACATTCAAGCATGCAGAAGTAATCAAGGAGCCAGTCAAACCTCACCTGTGCTTCTGAAGGAAGTTTTATCTTTTGGTTATTTTATGGTTTAAAACTTCACAGTCCACTTCACAATCTTTAGAAACCTTTTTGGGGGTTTTCCTTCCTCTCTCATTTTCTCAGACACCCAGTGAACAGAAGCTCCTCATTCTTGTAACGCTTAGCCCTTGCCTTCTGGTCAACTGTCTTCCCCAGTCTCAGACCAGAGTCCTGTTTTTTCCCCTGTCCATTCCCCAGATTCTGCCTCACAGAACCGGAAAAACCGGGCTGGCAAAGAAAGAAGGCTATTTCTAAGGTTGGGGAGAGAGGGAAGTTGAGAGGACAAAAATGTAAGTCTGTTTCAAGATAAAATCTTACAATGCTCTTCTTTTATTTTCTTTCATTGTCATACTTAGAGGTAGTTGTGCATGTCAGCCAGGGGTAGGAGCCATGTTCGTTGTTTCCTCAAGGCCCTGGGGCATGTTTCTGTCATCCAGCTGCCTGCATAGTGGCCCTGGACTGGCCCACTGGGAGAAAGGTGGCACATCTCTGAGACTTTGTTAAGCTCCCTTCAGTATGTGCCCATTTTTTTCAATGGCTTAAGACACTTGCACCTTGTATCCTGGATCCAGATAGTGCTAGGCCTGGACAATCAGAGGGCTGTGACAGAATGCAGAGAAAAGGCCCATGCTGATGCAGGGTTGGACCCCTATGGTACATACTACTGGTTCATTTTATCTTCCAGAACAACCCTGTGAGATGGACAGCAACAACCATGAATATTGTTATTCTCATTCGATAGCTCATCAGACTTGGCATTTCTGTTAAATATTGGTGAATGCTTGAGACAGTAGGGAGAGTTGTTCAGACTGACTGGAATTCTATTAACTCACATAAAGCATCCTAGGTATTTTTTCCTGCCTCAGACAGGAAAAAAAAGTCCATTTTTAGATGTGAAATAAACATGCCTTTTTTTCCTACTAAAAATCATGCACTGCATCTTTTGCAAAGAAAAATATTGAATTTATAAGCATCCTTATACTGTAATCATTTCCTGTGATTACTTTTCATTTTTATGCTAATATAAGTAGAATTTAGGTAGTGCATTATTTTTCCACAGTACATCTATTCTGATAAATACAAGAAAAGAAAATCACCCGGAAACATCTTCCGAGAAGGGCCATAAATATACCTTTTTATCACTCTTATTAGCAAAGCATTCTTTATTCTCTCTCCTCTTCTTCCTCTTATTCTTTTCCCCTCTCTCTCTGTTCCTTAGAAACAATCTGTAATATTTATAGGTATTACATAGATTTATAAATCTATTTCTAGAAATAAAGACCATATAGACCCTAGTTCACTATAAGTCAGTCACTCTCTGGTTTCTACGAATCTCCTATATTTGCAACCTCTTCAGATACATGGTGGTCCTTACTTGTTCTGTGAGGTGTTGGAGGACCCTTGTGCCTGTCACCTCTCAGTGAGCCAACTGCTCTGATCCACACAAATTACTGTGGGGCAACAGACAAGTGTATGAGGGAAGCGCTCAAATGCATGACCCTTGACCCATGCCTGAGGAATATATCTGAAGTAAAGAGACCTGGCCACACCAGCTCAGATGCCCTCACGTCATGTTGTGGACACCGGCCAAATACAGTTTCGGCAGATATGTCCAAGTTTGAGGAGATGGAGGCGGGGCACAACCTACACGGCGGGTGGCGGGTATGTGTCATGCTGAGGAGATGGGATTGAATCTACAGCTGCTCAGTGTTGTTTTATCTGCTTCAAGTTTGACTTTAAGAATCATGTTTCAGAGGCGCCTGGGTGGCTCAGTGGTTAAGCCTCTGCCTTCGGCTCAGGTCATGATCCTGGAGTCCCAGTATCAGGCCTCGCATCAGGCTCCGTACTCAGCGGGAAGCCTGCTTCTCCCTCTCTCACTCCCGCTGCTTGTGTTCTCTCTCTAGCTGTGTTTCTGTCAAATAAATAAGTAAAATCTTTAAAAAAAAAAAAAAAAGAAAAGAATCATGTTTCAAGGTTTTTTTTTTTTTTTTTTTTTCTGACCAGGAGAAACAAATCAAGTTGAAATTGGTAAAATTGTCTGTTTTCCTCATGAGGGCGCTCCAGGGACCTCCCTGCTCTAGGTACATATACAAACATCAGCCACTTCTGGGAGCTTAGCTCGTCTTCTGTTTTTGTTTTATTTTGTTTTGTTTTGTTTTGTTTTGTTTTAAGGGATTGAATAGAGATAGAATAGAGAAAAAGTCCCAACTGATAGAGCTTGCTGCAAAGAGAAGTCAGATCGTGCCATGTTTAGGTCAGCAGGGCCTCTCCCAATGTGTCCCCAGCATGGCTACCAACCTTTCCGGGATGCTTCTGACCTCACTGGCCTGAGTCCATCCCGAAGCTCCACGGGATGGAGGCCCACGCTGCACGGTTGGTGCCCAATTGCATGGTTTCTAGCTTTGTTCTCCAAAGCTCATTTCAGTTTTGCTTTTTTAGGGGCCATGTCATACCTCCCCTCACCACTTCCTGCCCCCCCCGCATCACACTGGTCCTTGGACAGCACTGATTCATGGCAAAACACACAAGCTACTTGTTGATTAGCTGACCACCGAAACCCCTCTGGTTTCAAAGGCCTCAGCCTCTAAAATGTGGATTGCATTAAAAAATATGAGCCATGTGTATGCCATTCTTCTTCCTTGTAAACCGTGTCCTCTGACAGCCATTGGAGCTCCAGGGAAGGGGTGGGCAACGCCCTCAGGGGACAAGGGACGTGACCAGAGCTGCTGCTAGACCTTCTAGTATTTTCGTAACAGCTAGAAAAAGGACCCTCTTTCTCTAAGGAGACAAAACCCCGTGTCTGAGCAGAGAGCAGGCTGGATTTCAAGTCCTACTCATTGTCTCAGTTGGGCATTCTTGTACAGGCTCTCTGCCCAAGCGTACATGGTGGCCCCTGATGGACCATGGGGTTGAAGCTGGCTAAAAAGAGTTCATCCCTCAGGGCCTCTGTGGGTTGTGGGGAGGAGAAGGACAGAGGTCAGAGAAGGATCAACTATGAGCCCCGATCTTTCTTCTTCACAGAGAAATCTCAGAGAGGGAAGCATTTGGGTAAGCTGGGGGGAAAGCTTGAAGAAGAATACACTTATTCCTATTCTTATTTGAGACTCCAGCCTTTGGTGCACAGGCCCTGTACTCTAAAGGGATGCCGAAGTGTGATGGGAAGAGAATAAGGGGGGACTAGCCATGCTCTACTTTTCTGTGGACTTCAGAGACCTAAATGTCCTTCCTGATCTGTAGGAACATACGGGGACCGAGTGTGGCTGAGGAACCTGCCAGAGGGGTCACCATAGCAGTTACATAGTGAACAGGGACAAGGCATAAGAGTGCCATCCAAGTGGACATCAAAAGGAAATCACAGTCAGACCTCAGGGGGTCCTACTGTCAGGGAGATTCTTGGAGAGGTCTACACAGCAGAGGAGTGGGTTATGCTCTGACTGAGACAAGGAAGGTGCTTCCTGTTGACCTGCCCTAGCTTCAGCACCCAATGCCAGGAGGGTACACGGGGGCTGGGGGACAAGGCCAAAGAGACCAGGCAGCAGGAAGTCAGGTCTGAGTCCTCGACCCACAGTCCTCCCCTTTCTCCTTTCACTCTGAGCCCACACACCTTCCTTCTGTTCTTTAGATGCCACCTCAGAGAGGAGGACATCTTAAAGAACGGCATTGGGCCGATAAAGACTGATTTATATAAATTATATATATATACATAATATTCTACTTAATAATATTCTACTTAATATTATAACATATATATATATATATAATTATCTACTTAATTATTGGATGAACTACATTGGTCAGGTTGGAATGGCATGTTATCCTCCTTCCACACTGGGGCAGAGGCTCATGAACAAAATGGGATCACCTCTAGGAGGTGGAGAAGCTACATTTCGCGCTGACCTGTGTTTGTGGAATTGCCTTCCAGCTTCACCGTCATTCATATCCCCCATGTAGCCACTATGTCACCTGGCTATGAGACAGGAAAAGCCCAAGGTTGGGAACTTGGCCCAAAGCAGACAGCTGGTTGATGGTGAAGGAACCCCAACCTTCTTATCCAAGTCTCCTCTCTGGAGGTTCCCTCAAAGGCCATAAACACATGGACATTGATCTGGGAAGAAGTGTTTACCCAAGTGTCTTCAGTCAGGTGTCCCAGAAGTACCTGGAGATGAGGATGTGTGTGCACGGGAAATAGTAAGGAATGGCTTTCAGGAAGAAAGCAGCAAAGGGGTGGGGAAGTGGGACAGGATGGGAGGGAAGCCAAGTAGGGGCACGACTTCAAGGGCAATCCCAGTTTCAGCCTGGTCAGGCGTAAATTATCCCCCAGATGTTATCCACCTCTAAGGAAGGGAACTGGGTTTTCACACTCAGGCATGCCCAGCCACTTCTGGTTTTTCTGGACACGAACCCAAAGCAACTCTAGAAGCCTGAGTGTAGTCATCTGAAGAAGGGGGCTGGTGGAAGTGACTAGAAGCACAGAACCAAAGCTGGGGGGTGGGCATGAAGAACCAGTAAGAGGGATCTGAGGAGATCTAGGATGACCATGGGATCCTTTAACTGTGCCTCCCTCATCTCCACCCTCCCTTGCTGTTTAAGGTCACCAACCATCCTGCCTTGGGAAGAACTGTCCTTTATTCCAAGGTATGTTCTTCCTGCTGTTTTCGTATTAGAGTGTTGCTCCTTTTATGAAGATCTGGTGAATGTGGATGATATGACTTGATATTCTTTTAGTGTCTTACCGGGCAAGAGAAAAGGAGGCAACTGTGTCTTGGTTCTCAAACTTATTTGACATGTTACTGGTGCTTGAAACCCAAAAGTCTGGGAACCCCTGTGTTAGTTCACATCACTTCTTTTTTTCAGTTGGTTTCCAAAATACTTCCTAACCATTCTCTCTGATTTAAAACAGACAGCTAACACAATACAGAGTCTGGAATCCAGCTCAGTAATAATTGTGTAAACACTGCTTTTCCTCCCAGGAGGGCCTCCACAGTCATCAGCAATACGCACTTTCCCATGCAACTTGCAGGCAAGAGTGAGGGGAGAGAGCTGACCCAGAAGGAGTATCACAAGAGCCACCCTTGCCTCACCTCCCCTGTGTGAGTACTAAGATGAGTAGGGACTGAAAGTAACTGTAGGTGGGAGAGAATCTCTCCCCCCGTTATGTAGCCCTTTCAATCCTACCAAGAAATTCCTAGAAACTACCCAACCTCCCATATGTGAGTGATAAGTGTGTGTGTGTGTGTGTGTGTGTGTGTGTCTATGTGTTACAGCAGAACTGAGGAATGAAGGGATAATTGTGATGCAAGTCCAGTTAAATGTGAAAATTAGAGAGTTCTCAGTCTCTAGTCAAATAACATGCCAGTAAGCAGTAAGGAACACCACCTTAATATTCTTCCCGGGAACAAATCCTTAGAGCTGACAGTTTTTTGTTTTGTTTTTTTTTTCCCCTTCTACTTCACCAAGAATGACTGAGTTTTCCATTTGGATAAAGCTTCATGCGTTTCTCATCTGCCAGCTGAAAATTGCAAACAAGAAAATTCTGTTCATTGGAGCAGTTCCTGGAGCAGAGGAATAGTTTCAGTTGATCAAAAGAGTTTATAGTGCCTGATGGTTTTGACTTTGAACTTGAAGAATCAAAGATTTATTTGTGTAAAGGAATATGGCCAATGATTCCGTTCAGCTACATACTATGACTCTTGAAAAATATGTGATAATCAATAAAGATATTTTACTGAGTAATAAGCATTATTGGTATTTTGATTCTATAGCAATTTGCAGGCATCTGTATTTTAAAATTAGGGTTTATAATATAATTTTATGTCTAAGGTTGATTTATCGATCATCATTGTCTTTAACTAGTGCTTCCTGTGTGCTATGTATGTGCCAGGCACAGGTCTAGGTGCTGGGAAGCAGTGGGCAGCAAGACCGCTAAAAGTGCAGCATAGTCATTGCCAAAGACTTAAGCTAGCATTTCCCGTGAAATTGCCTTTGATATCAAGTATTTTACGGGGTCAATCTAATGTGATATGATGCAGAAATTGAAATTTACCAACAAATATAGAATTGCTATTATTCTGTCCCTAGAGTGAAAAAGAAAGTTCCCCCAAAGGCAGAAAATATCATGTTTTAATACCGGTGTATAATAGATGAAATCTTCTCTCAAAATAAGTAATGCATTTAAATAGAAAATAATATTTGAAGTTCATAAATTCCTAAGTCTTTAAGATTTAAATGGCTTAAGAGCCAGGAGAAAAGCCTGGATTTCATCCACCAGACAGCGAGAAGGAAAGTACATTGAGAAAAGCCTCAATTTCCTTCCCTGAGACCAAGTGTGACATGTCGATTATCTGGATAGTTGTCGCAGTTCTCTACCCTTAAGGATGACTGGGGTGAGATGTCAGGTAATGGGTTAATTTGGTATTGTTTCTTTCTCTGGATTCTTTAGCAGCGTCAAGAGGTTTGCTGCTGACCGCATCACGTCACCAAAGCAGGGTCAGGAACCTGCGGAGGTGCGCGGTGCTGAAATGCAGGAAAGCCCGGAAGAACGTCTGTCTTCTGGATTCCAGGCAGGCAAACCATCAGGCGAGTTTGGAGGGGATGACACTCGGAATGTGATAGATATCTCACTGTGTCAGACTCATGGTACATCTTTTTCTCTCTAAATAGAAATTAATTTGCTGTATTATTTTGCCACACGATGCCAGCAAAGGGCCTTTTTATTAAATTTTCGAGAAGACCAAATTCAGCCTATAGTGGCCTTTACAAATAAATTTGGAGTTTTCGAATAATCATGCTTCTCTCACTCAAAAAGATCTGCTTGTGAGTAATTAAAAAAATTAAGTCTCATAGTTACTTGTGAACGTCCTTCTTGGGTCCTACTATTCAATTCAATAACAGCACGTATTAGGCATTTTCCATATACCAGACATCTTCCAAGTACTTCACATGTATTATCCCATTCAGTCCTCATAAAATCCTGTAATGGAGGTAGTCCTGCTTCACAGAATTCACTGAGAATTTGGGGAGGGGAGGCGAATTGCCCAAAGTCACCTAGAGAGTAAGGAGAGAAGTGGGAACTTGGACCCAGGTCTGTTTGAGCCCAAAGCTCCTGCTCTCGGCATCATTCTATACTGCTACTGTCTGACGTCACACTGGCGTTACCACAAAATAATGTCCAATTCTAGGATCAGAAGCCAACTCCTGCCAACTTGGGGGAAATGTGGGAGTCTCTCCTCCTAGAATACCGTCCCTCAGCTCCTCTCCCACTGCGCCTCTATTGGGTAACAATGCCACTGTGCTCACAATGGGCTTCTCTCAAGTGAGAGAATACTCACTTGGCCAACTGAAACCCGCACCTAGGGGCTTCTTCATACAAGTAAACACTCACTATTTAGGGCATTAATTACCAGGCACAGTGCAAGTCTTCTAGGAAACTGTATGATGTGTGCTCAAAAAAAAGCATTTTTTCCCCACACCATCTTGTTAATCAAAAGAATCGGCAAGAGATCATAAGAACGTCCAAAGTCTTGCACAGAATGTAAGAAAAGTAAAAATGCAACTGAATCTAAAGAGGGTGTATTCATTTCAGAGACGTTTTCGCTTCTTAATTATGGTTCTTCCTTCAAGACCAAGATGGCAGTGTTTCTGACGAGGATCGTGCTCTTCCGCCTCCAAACGCGGCTCTTGAGTTCCACTCACCAAGAGACTCTATAATTTGAAAATAACATTGGGAGAAAAGGAAGAAGCACACATATCATTTTAGAGTTTTGCATACCTGTGTGTTTAGAAATTTTTTAAGGGAGATTTAAAAGTAAATTTAGCATTTCTGAGGCAAGATGTTTTTAGAATTCAAATGTTTTCTAAGAGAAAATTGAGTTCAGGATTAAGACAGATGCCTAAATGGGAAAACAAGTTGAAACCTTATTTTTAAAAAATATTTTTATTTTATTCATTTACCAGAGAGAGAGAGAGAGAGAGAGATCCCAAGAAGGGGGAGCAGCAGACAGAAGGAAAAGCAGCCCCCCCCCTTGCTGAGCAAGGAGCCTATTTGGGACTCAATCCCAGGACCCCAGGATCATGACCTGAGCCGAAGGCAGACATGTAACTGACTGAGCCACTCAGGCATCCCCTGAATCCTTCTTTTTCAATGTTTATTAACTTAAATATTTATAAACTACTGGCAATATTTCTAGGGTGGTCATCTTCAAATTTAAAAATATAGAGAGGTTTAGAGGTTGGTATATGATTCAAAATAATACAAGGAAGCTATGCTTCAAATGCTGTTTGGAGAACAGCCCATACCTTTCAGGGACGTCTGTTGGTCTTCACATTAGCAAGAGATCATTCTATTGTACTGGGACCATTGAAATATGTTGAGGGTTTGTTTGTCACGAGAATCAGCGTTATCCTTACTAAGGCAGAGACACCCAGCAGCTGGAGGTACAGAGCTCCTGTGACCGTTTCAGGGTCGGCCTGCTGGTCTCGCGAGTCTAAGAACAGAACCTGTGTTGGGTGGTTTTGTCCTTTGATAACCCTTTTGACCAAAACTTTCTGAACTCAGATCAGTTTCCTCTGCCTATCTGTCAAAAAGCTGGATGACAGACAGAAAAGCTCTCTTCTGTTGTGAGAGCCTCTTAGTAGCAATCAGGAAAGTAAAAGACAGCATATTCCATCACCTAAAGAAAGTCATAGCTTTCAAAGTAACTTATTTCATTTCTCTCTCTCTTTTAACATAATGCATGTGTTTCTCTAACCCTTCCTAGCTCCCAAAGTATCCCACACGTAAGATACATCACTGGATTCTGCCCACAATCCTGGTGGGAATGAATGGCCCCATTTTACAGATGAGAAAATAAAGGCTCTATTAAAGTAGGTTAGGTCGTACTGGGAGTAGCAAAGCCAGCACTTCAATGCCAAAGCTTTAAGGCCCAAGTCATCTTTGCTGCAGAAAGATACTTTTACTTTTATAACCAGCAAAAAAGTCACATACTCTGGTGATTAAAAAGAGTATATATATTTTTTGGACTTCATGAGATTTAAACATTTTGGAAGGTTTTCCAGGGAATTCAAAACTCCCTTGGAATTATAACATTTACTTTAAGCCGCATAATGACAATATGCATAGCATTGTTAAGCATTAAATGAAATTAAAAATATCCACCACCATTTTTGTAAGTTTAAATATAGGATAGTATGAAACAGAACAAAATGCCCCTAGATTTTCTGGGAAAAAGAAGTCCTTATCAAGGAAGTGTCAGATCAGAGGTAGGCGGATGGGCCCTGTTTTATTTGCTTCTTGTAGTCTTGGTTACCCTTCTAGAGGTGGCTGTTGAGGAAAAACAGAAGAGCTTTGGATTTTACTAGTTGAAAGAACTTTTCCAGAAGTCCTGAAAAGATTAAATACTGGGCCTCTCATTACTATTTCAGAAATGGTATTTCTGTAGCTGTGTATTAAATAAAACCATTTCCAAAACAGAGGTCTCTGTAGGAAATTTTGGACCAGTGTCTCCATTATTAAATATGCCTATGAGCTCAAAAGTTTCCTTGATCCAAACCTGACCTGTCTAGTTATCTTTGGACACAGTGAAGTCTCAGACTTGCAGGAAAAGGTCTGCTGCGCTCTGCTGCGCCACGGGGCTAGCGTGGCCCCACGAGGAGCTGGCAGAGCCTGGCTTGGTCTAAAGGCACATCTTGTGGGGAATGAACCAAAATAGTCACTTTATCCACATTCTTAAAAGCACAGTCTGGAGCTTGTCTGAAAATTTAATTGCTAGAGTTGGAGTGGACCCAGTCCACAGCCACAGGGCAAGCCTGAGGGGTCTGCAAAGGTGGCCGAGAGCCTGAGCCATGGGCAAATGTTTTTTTTATAACTGGAACATCTCTTTCAACTCGTTCATAGGGCTTTTTGTTGCAAAGGGAATCAAGTTTGGTGATCAGCCCAACACATGTAAAAACTGAATGTTCTGCTCTGTTTTTAGATTAGCTAAACTGATGAAGTATTCTAAAAACCCCCTCGTGTGTGTGTGTGTGTGTGTGTGTGTGTGTGTGTGTGTGTGCACGCGCACACATGGGTGCTAAAAGTTCCTTCCAAACATTAGGGAGGGAGAGGAGCATTCTTTGATTTAATGGCTTGAATGTCTGACCACTCCCGTTTTGAAGCCTCTGAGTCCAAATGGGCTGGGCATCCTCTAGGAAACTCTTTCTCAAATCTGGAACTAATGGAAAGAAATTACCAATCCAATAAATGTAGTTAATTGCCTTTGCATTCAATAATGAAGAGGTGGAAAATACTACTATTCTGGGACCGTGATATATGTGCCGATACAAGATTCAGATGTCTTTTTGTAGTATATGCATAATAGGGCTCCTGGCTCCCAGTGTGGTACACTGTTTAATGAAAATCCTGGCTGGGAGCTGCCTACATCAGGAAAGGGTCACATTAGACAGCAGTGTTTACCAGAGTACATTACATGTTCATTGCAATGATTAGAGAAAAATGGTTTTCTAGACATGCAATTGCTGCAGGGAAAAAATAAAGCTAACATTAGACTTTTCCTCTGTACCAAGCTTTAAATTTTTCTATAAATGTGAGTAGGAAAAAAAAAAGTTTTATTAGTATGTAATTCTTTTGGGCGAGAAAAAACATATTCGACTTCACAAGGACTTAGAACATAGAAAATCATGATGGGTGTGGGTGTAGTATGTATACTGGTTGATTATTCACTCAGTAAACACAAATATGGACTGCCTTATTGGCCAATGGCAACATGCGAGAGGATAAAGGGATCTAAACATACTTCTAAATTCCTGTTCTTAAAGATTGACAAACTAGAAGGGTGCTTGGGTGGCTACATTGGTTAAACATCCAACTCTTGGTCATGTCATAGTCTTAGGGCCCTGGGATCAAGCTCAGAGACTGACCTTAGCAGGGTGTCTGCCTCTCTCTCTCTCTCAAAAAAAAAAAAAAAAATATATATGTTTTTAAAATATTTTTATTTATTTATTTGACAGAGAGAAACACAGCGAGAGAGGGAACACAAGCAGGGGGAGTGAGAGAGGGAGAAGCAGGCTTCCGGCTGAGCAGAAAGCCCGATGTGGGGCTCGATTCTGGGTCTCCAGGATCATGACCTGAGCCGAATGCAGTCGCTTAACCAACTAAGCCACCCAGGCATCCAATAAATATATTTTTTAAAAGATTTATAAATTAGAAAGTGAAACAGAAAAGACTGCGATATCTATAAAATCAGGCACAAAGTGAGAAGAGATGTTACAGGAGAAAATACAGGGTTGGAATAATTCTGGGAATGAGGAAAGTTCTGAGAAGGAGATAACACCTAAGCTGAGCTGGGCTTAGAAGGCTGAGCAGAATTTCAGCTGGAAAATGGCAGGGAGGAGAGAAAGACATTCTCTACAGAGGAAGAAAGAAGAAAAGCACTGCTGGGAAGAAGGTGGGGTGTTTGGGGAGAAGGTAGGTAACAAATGGGGTCTGTGCTCCAAGAGGTCCAGGGGAGATAGACCTGGCAGGGAGCAGGAACAATTATAAAATTCCTTTAGAAGTATTTTACAGAATCAGGGTGTTCCCATTTCCTCCAGGGAAATTGCATTCTTCACCTTAAACACAGGGGAATTGAGGGCATAATTGGTTGTTTTAAGCCCAATTATATTTAACTCACTTGAAGGTAAGGATTATGAATTTTTATATTACTTATGATGGGGTATGCATAATAAGGCCTTTGATAGAGGTTAAAACAATGGTATAAAGTACAGTGGTCTAACCCCTGGGCTAGGAAACAAGAAAGAGATGACAAAAAATGAGCAATGAGCCAATTAAATTACGTGAAAACATCATGTTCGCAGAGAAACAGAGGAAAAAAGTCAGTTCTTGGGGTTATACTTCAAAGTCTCATTTTCTTTCCTCGTTAACCAGGACTCTTGCTTCGTTAGGATTTCTTCTAAACCATTTAGTAATTGGATTACATTCAAGAAAAAAAAGGGGGGGGAGAAATGAATTCAATGACTAATTTTAGGCAGGAAGTGGAACAACAGATTTGATTTAGAATTGGTTATTTCTGATATCTGTTTCCTCATGGTAGAAGGGTGATTCCTTTTGTGCATCTTCCTCTCAGAAGAGAATTCTATCAATTTCATTCTGCTCCTGATAAAGTTAGTAAACATGGATCCAAGCCTTTGCAGCCCAAATGAAAAAAGAGGGATGATTACCTGTTATTCTTAACAGTTCTAAACAAATGTCTTCAGAGATTTAGCTTCAAATGAAAATTTTTTACAAAGCAGCATATTTTAACAAAAGGAAGTGACCCCCCCCCCCGCCCATTGGTTCAGCCCTTTACATAAGATTTAATCCTATAAAAAATGACTTTCCCTGGTTTTCTATCAAAACAGCCCATTTGTTTCCTTCAAAGCACTTATCACATTGTTACTATCATGCTTATTTTTGTGTATTTTCTGTTTTTCCCAACCAGAAAGGAAGGCATTCAAGGCCAGGGCCCATTTTCTTCTTATTCACAGAAACAGGTCTTGCAGTTAGCACAATGCTTGGTAAATCATCATGATGATAATGACTATCTTCATTGTGTAACTGACAGCATTGCACAGTTGACTTCCTACCTGTGCCTTGTATGGATTATCTCACCAAATAGGACATGGAAGGTGACAAATGTGTGTTTGTTGAATATATGAATGGATTTCTCTTACAGATATGGCATATAATTTGGACAAGTTATCTCAATGACTTACTAAAGTTTACTTGGTTCTTATGTATAGCTTAACAATTGGGGACCTTGGAGATATTTTAGAAGGGAAAGGAATACCAAGTACAAAAAAAGGGATAATGAGGTTAGAACCAAAAGTTCTATCAATCTGTCTTCAAGTCATTCCTCTTCTTCAAGGTAGTCTTATTATTTATTTTCCTCATTATTTAAGTATGCACGCTCAATGTGAACCTTCAGCAAAGCTCATTCCAATTCTAGAAGCATTTCACTTTCCCCCATGCATGATCATCTTTTCCCCACTTTGCTGAAGGAGGCTGCTTAATGACATGTTACTATCCATGTAACAGAGATTTAGGTCCTTTGTAGTGACTTAAAAAATTCACCGATGATTAATTTAAAGCTGCAGCCCAGAGAGAGCTAATTTTTCATTGAACACTATTTCAAATCAATATATTAAATTTCTTTCTTAAGAACCACACAGATTAAAAATTAAAGGGCAAATTAAAAGTTAGCAAACTCCTTGCTGGCACGTATTGATCTTCAACACCCACAAATATTGAGGCATCTAACAGAACCAGTTGAGTTTATCACAATGGGAAATTAATATGCCCAATTAGCCTCTAAAGAACAAGTATGTAAACTTTTCTGAGTGGTTGTAAAGTCTGTATATGTTTTAAAAGTCTCATTAATCGGGGCATCTAGGTGGCTCAGTTGTTAAGCATCTGCCTTCAGCTCAGGTCATGATCCCAGGGTCCTGGGATCGAGCCCTGCATCGGGCTCCCTGCTTGGCTGGAAGCCTGCTTCTCCCTCTTCCACTCCCCCTGCTTGTGTTCTCTCTCTCGCTGTATCTCTCTCTAAATAAATAAAATCTTAAAAAAAATGAAGACGACAAAAGTCTCATTAATCAATACGTAATGCCAACAAACAGATGTTCAGAGACGTCACCTAATCTTGTCTCTGCCATTCCTGATTGTTAAAGCAAGTGATGTGATTATGTCTTTTTAACAGCATAGAACATTTGAAAGGCAACAGCACAGCCTCTGTAAGCAGTATACCATGTGAAGTTCTCTCTCTGCACTCGTCTGCCCACGTGGTTCCCTACAATGCACAAAACACACAGAGGTGTGGTGCCACCATCAGATAATTTCATATCATGTGGCTTCCCTGAGATCTGGAAATAGTGGACAATCTGGAAAAGTGAGAAACTGCTAGACTAGAAGAAAGATGGTCAAGGCAAAGCTATTGTGGAGTCTTGTTGGTTTGAAAAACAAGAGGGAGAGGTCACACAAAGAGAGGCTGTAGGGTCCCTGATTAAAGAAGCAGATCCAGGTCACATTTCTCCTTTTTGTCCTTTTGACCCGTCTCGATCCTCTGCAGACAGAAGTTTATGAAGGGAGCATTTCCCTGTGGCCATGGTTTCACCGCTATTCTGAATGCTCTCTGTCCCTCTCTGCCAGGGACCATAGAAGCCAATGCCCTGTGGCCACATCCTTGTAAAGCTCTGAAAACATGCCAAACACTCTCCCGTACAACCTTTTCTTCTTTTCCTACAACAATCCTGTGAAACAATTAAGGTAAGAGTTACTCTTCCTTGGTAATTACAAGAAAGTGTAAACAGTGAGTAATTGTCAGAGTTGAGAGCCAGACCCGGCTCCTCGGATTCCAAGATCACTGTTTCACTGACAGTGACCTTGTACCTCTGTTGCCCCCTCCACAGTGCTAAACATCATGCCAGGCACCTTGATAGTCTTGTTCATCATCGAGTGCAAGTAAATTCTTTGAAGGGAGTTATCCCATCTCTTCTCCTTGTATAATAGTAAGAAATATTGAGGAGAGGTACTGTTTTATTTAGACTCTCAGAAAGAAGCAGATGGTTCAATTAAGAGGTTTCATGGATAGAATTTTTTGTTGTTGTTTATTTATTTGACAGAGAGAGATCACAAGTAGGCAGAGAGGCAGGCAGAGAGAGAGGCCCGATGCGGGCCTCGATCCCTGAGATCATGACCTGAGTTGAAAGCAGAGGCTTTAACCCACTGAGCCACCCAGGTGCCTCATGGATAGAATTTAAGAAAAGTTCTTTTTATGGAGGTGTGGGTAAGTAAGGAGAACCAGCAAGGGGGTAGTGAGGCACCCGGGAATTAGAGGGAAGCCTCGACCACCCTGAAGCCTGAGGAGGAAATGGAGGGATAGTACTGGAATCTGGTACAACTGAGTCCCCCCAGAAAAGGGGAAATGACTGTGAAAAGCTGAGGACATAGAAAAGCCTAGACGGGGGCGCCTGGGTGGCTCAGTTGGTTGGGCGACTGCCTTCGGCTCAGGTCATGATCCTGGAGACCGGGGATTGAGTCCCACATCGGGCTCCCTGCTCGGCGGGAAGCCTGCTTCTCCCTCTCTCACTCCCCCTGCTTGTGTTCCCTCTCTGGCTGTGTTTCTCTCTGTCAAATAAATAAAATCTTTAAAAAAAAAAAAAAGGAAAACAAAAAGAAAAGCCTAGAGGAACCAGAGGAATGCGGAAGAATGCAATTACTGCCCAAACCCTAGGACTGGCAGAGGGTCGGGGTGGATGATGGGAAATAAATACTCCAGCCTATTAATCTATCCCTAAAGCCCACTGACCTGCTAATAATGCCTCTATAACAAGAGACAAGGGGCTCAGTGAAGCGCTCCGTGATGTCAGTGGGAAAGAGAGAGTAATAGATGGTAGAGCTGGAGAGGCAAACCAAGAAATAAAAAAATACTTGGTGGCTGAAATTTTGGCTTTATTCTCTTCACTTTCATACCTTGTGAAGATTTACCATTGCCTTCTTTCCTCTTTCTGTTCTTCATAATCAAGATGGCTATTACTTATTTTTGTGTTTTTTTTATGCAAGAAACACAATTCCTCACAGTGTATTTGTGTACATAGGCACACACACAATTTAAAAAGCATAAAGCAGATTTTTGTCTTTTGCTCAGTAAAACCGTTTAATGAATGAGCTGGAGTCTGTGGCATGGTACTACGAAGCAGCTTTATTTTCTCATACCACCATGTTTTAAAACCGCTCTATCTGCTCCCCTTTCTCCATCACTCAAAGATATCGAAGGCAGGTGCCATCATTTTTTCCAGTCACTTCTGTATCCTGACAATACTAGCTTCTCTTATTAAAAAGTCTAGCGTAATTTAGGTTGTAATCTTCCATCTCTCATGCAATCTAAAACTTTGCTTCTGTTCAGTACTTTCACCTGACCCATGATTGAACACCTGCAGAGAGGAAAGGAGACAGGAATCCCCTTTTCTCTTTTTGTTCCTTTGCTACCTGGCTCAGAGTAGCAGAGGTCTGAGCAATGGTTGTCTCTGATGGGGCACTTTTGGGGATTCTCTGGCGACCTTCCTCTCTTAGATTCTTCCACAGTACCCTTTCTAGGCACACAAGCCTTACCCTTCACATCTTATGTGGAATTGTGCAGTGTCATGGTTTCCCAGCAACTGCTTCTGGTAGTAAGTACCCTTCTCACCACAGCTGGCACGAGGTCTTCCCAGGACACAGCATACTTGGCTACCTCTTGGGATGTCTACTCTTCCATGTAAACTCCAGGAATATTTGTCTTGACAAATCCAGGAGTATAGACTGCTTCCACTGTAGCCCTCTCTGCCCACCGTCCTTACTTTAGCCTTCTCGACGTGAGAGGCAGGTAGAGGTCTATGGCCTCCAAATGTCACGGGCCCACAGCAAGCCCACTGAGAGGTGTTCTTGAGCCACCCTCTTCTTTATAAGTGGCTGAGGAAAGTGGAGCCCTCCAACAAATCTCTTCCCAAAATTACTTCTCTGCCAACCTTCATCCCATGTTGACCTTTTCTTATATAGAGATGCAGAAAGCAGAAGGGCTTAGAAGTCATGCATGCATAGTTCAGAAATGTTACAAGAATACGTGAGCGCTTAACAGGTATTGTTCTGTCTCAAATCACAGACTGGAAAAGTCCCATTTACACCCTGTTACACTTTTGGTCCTATGAGTACAGTAGAAAGTAAGTTCCTTAATCTTGCCCCTGCAGGAAAACGATCAGCTTCAGTGTTCCACGCCAGGCTTTTTCATAGACATGTTTTATGCAGTTATAAATTCAATATTATACTTTTTTTCTTTGTTTGATCTGCAGTTTGGTTATGAGCACTTCTTCTATTTCTCTGTGGCTCCTCCGGGAATTTAAAAATCATTAAGTGAGTACCAGTTATGTGCAGACACACGATGCAGCCACCAAGAATATAGTACGGAAGAAAACAGAAATATGGATGGCGTTCTCAAAGGGCAGTTAGGTGTTTAAGAGAGAACTGCAGGGGCGCTTGGGTGGCTCAGTTGGTTAAGCGACTGCCTTCGGCTCAGGTCATGATCCCGGAGACCCGGGATCAAGCCTCACATCGGACTCCCTGCTCAGCAGGAAGCCTGCTTCTCCCTCTCTCACTCCCCCTGCTTGTGTTCCCCCTCTGGCTGTGTTTCTCTCTGTCAAATAAATAAAATCTTTAAAAAAAAAAAAAAGAGAGAACTGCAAAAAGTATGCGTTGAGTGATCATTTAACATATATAATTAATATTTCCTCAGAGGGATATCCCCTTTTTTAAATTATTTCCCCCTTGTTTCCTATTTTGAGCAATGTTCATAATCACACAAAGGGTATTTTTCATATTCTGAATCATTTCATTAGGCTTGAGTCTAACACAGAAGATTAGGCACAGTGTATTTTTAATTAGCTCAAACTGAAATGCTCATTTTGTGAGAATTCTGATTAATTGTTTAACATTTGTATAAAGCATTGGAATAAGGTTGGGCATATGGTAATCACTCAATACCCACTAGATACTATTGCTATTACTGCTATGCTTTGAGATAATTAGAGATACCCTGACATGTTGTAACATCAGACTTAAGGATTATACTGTAAAGTTAAACTATAAGGAGTTACAATGTTAAAGGAATACCACACTTTGATGAAGAAGGTATATCCATGTTTCCCTTAAATATAGAATAAGATAGGGGCACCTGAGTGGCTCAGTCGGTTAAGTGTCCAACTCTTGGTTTTGGCTCAGGTCTTGATCTCAGGGTGGTGAAATCAAGCCCCGCCCTGGACTCTGTGCTCAGCGTGGAGTCTGCTTGAGATTCTCTCTCTCTCCCTCTTCCTCCTCCCATCTTACCTATGCTCTCTCTCAAATAAATACAATTTTAAAAACATATATATAGAATAAATTAGATAGCACATATCTCATGAAAACAACGCAAAAAACGCAGATAATAGGAGTAGAATTAGACATTTTATTTCAGTCTCTTTGGCATGCTTAGACTTCTGAGTCAAATGCTAAGTGAATGCTTTTCCCCCTAAGGACTCTAATTTCTCTTTACCATAAGGCTAAGCTGCTGACGTTCTAGACTTAAAAAGATAGTGATCAGAAAATGAAGTTCCTCAGTTCATGATCCCATCGTTATCTGAATTTCTATCAGTTGCTTCTAGCTTATCTACAACTTCTTTATGAGGTTTATGAGGCAATATTTGAAAAGCACAAAATATAAAAACGTGTCGATCACTGGAAACAATATAAATGTTTCTGCACATAACTCATGCATGCTTGCATCATTTCTTATTGAATGTTTACTCTGCATATGGATCCTCTGAAAATGTGAGTTATAAAGTCTATCTGTCTTCTACGCAAGCTTCTCCACTGGAGCAGAGTGTTCTCAAAAAATACAAATTTGAAAAAAAAAATACAAATTTGACCATTTCAATCCCATGTTTAAAACTTGTCAGTGATGTACTTCAGGTGAAATTCAAAAGCCGTCTGAGATCTAAAGCGTTGAGTTGTCTGGTCAAATCTAGAAACTAGAGATGGGAGGCTGTAAGAGGGAAGTAAAATTATTCTCAAGGTCACCTACTGAGGCAGGAGACAGAAGGGCATGACAGTCTATCAGTGGGGAAACAGTGTATCATGTTGGGTAAAATAGTATTTTGTTTTCTTCTTTTTTAAATATTTAAATTCAAGTTAGTCAACATATAATACTATTATGTTTTCAAATAATATAAGAAGTTGATGAGTCATGATGAGACGAGGGTAAAAGAAGTTGCAACTTAATGGATTAGAAAAATATTGTAAACTCACTAGGAGAGAAAAGGAATGAGAAGCAATTTGATCAACTCAGGAAAAACAGGAGAAAAAGGGAGAAATGAAAATATAAAATAAATATGAAATAAATGGAATAAAAATAATCACGTCAGTGATGGTGGTACATGGGAACCAACAATTCTCCTACAAGACAGAGGCTATTAAATTAGCATCAAAACAAAACTCAGTGATGCACTGATTAAAGGGGAATAATTTAAAATGAAGGATAAAAATAAAAGAATGGGGAAGAGATACCAAAATAAAACAAAACCAGAAAAGATAAAAAAAGAAAGCAGAAAAATAATGTTAATATTAGATATGCTGGAACTTCTTAAGGGTTAAAAGTGTTAAATAGGACCTTGAAGCAAATTATGCAATGGTAAAAGGCATGATCTATGAAGAAGCTATAATACTTAAAAATCCATACATACCAAACAACCTAGAAGATAAAGCAAAATCAATTGGGAAGTCAAGGAGAACTTCATAAAAATCTTAACAGGAGATTTCAATATTGGATATATCTAGGACAGAGCCTTTAGACTTTGCTCATATTCCTTCTTCTGCCCCAAATGGCTTTATCCTAACTTGTCATCAATGGGAATTGTATTCAACTTTTAAATTTTATTTTAGAATTATCTTCTCCAGGAAACTTCTCATTCGTGCCTCTTTCCACAAAGAACTCGCTATTCTTCCCCTTTGAACTCCAATAAATTCCTTACATACATGTATCTAAAGCAGATCTGAAAGCTTTCCTCATATTTACTGGTGAGAGTTCCATCTCGCCCTGGAGGCTGTAAACTCTTTGGGAGCATTCATTGGGATGTAATTTTGATTTACTAACAAAAGTGTATCCACCCCACCCTGGACTCCACTGAATTCCTTCTTTTGAACTCTGATCCTCCTCTAGTCAAGCCGACCTCACCCAAAAGGTGGTAAAGAGCAACGGGGGAAAAGAATCCCGTCTACCACAGTGTAGTATCAAAAAAGTAGAAACGTTCATAATGGTGTGTGCTCGCTGAGGTTCTTGACACTGCCCCAACAGGGCAAGAGGGCTTCTGACAGTTCTGCTCCAAGAGGGTTATGCAAGTGGTTGACAGTAGGTTTTAATACCTGGATGAGGAGGACACAAAAACTGCCGCCCACTGAAGACGTGACTCGTCCTACTAATCGCAGACAGAGGTGTGGTCATGCCCGAGAACCCAAATGATTGATTAGTTACCTTGGCAACCACGCCATAGGACTGCCAATCAGATCCCTCCTCCTCTTCTCACTACTACTGCCGCGCTAGAACGTGGGAACTCAAAATCTCATGACCCGGAGAAGGCGAGGAGGGAAAGGAAAAAATCTGGAAGTAGACCTTGAAACAACTGATTTTATCTGGAAATGACTAAATTAGGGGATATGTCAATAGACAGACATAAGCTGACTCCAGTTAGCAAAGAATAAATTGCACGTGTGTTCTTCTGAGTTAGTGACTTGAAATAGCATGCCTGCGCAACGCTTGTGTATCTCTCATCCCTGAAACCCTTGAACTGTGCCTGACAGGTGGCAGATGCTTAAGAAATGACTGTTTTCTGAAGGAAGGTTCAAATAATACTTGAATAATTAAAGTCTAAAGTTTTGTGTTTGTTTTGGAATTTGGGTAAATTATTTGCCATTTTAGACTTTCAAGATTTGCTTTTATCTGTTTCCTTCTTGCTTCTCACTTTAGAGAGAATGGTTTGATATGATCATGTTCATCTAGGTGTTTGATGTGATTGAGATGCGGTCCTTTTGAAACGAATGTATGTGAAAGAGAGGCCAGCCATGAAGGCCTGTTTTCTCAGTGAGAGCCAGGTCTTTAATGACTGTCTGAGAACTTTCTCAAGACTCAGTTATTGTTACTCTGGACAGAGCCAGATCATCTTGGAATCCATTTTATTTTTCTTTAGGTGATGCAGCATGAAGTGAATAGACAAATAGTAGAAAAGTATCCTACCACATCTTTGAATATTTAGTTATACACATGAACAAATATAGAAACTGTCACTTATCTTTGAAGCTACACTAATAATTTTAACTCCTGACAACTAATGAGGCTGAACACCATTTCATATGTTCATTGGCTAATTGGATATCTTTGTTCATGAAGCACTGTCAAATCAATAACCAGTTTATCTACCAGGTTTTCTGTTTTCTTTGTTACTGATTTATAGGAGTTTATTTTTCTTTTTTAATGTCCTAGAATCAAATTCTTCATGTTAATAATAGTTTGCCCACTCTTTTGGGAAAGGTATATTCTCTTTTCAAGAATGGTATCTCGGGGCGCCTGGGTCTCTCAGTTGGTTAAGCGACCACCTTTGGCTTAGGTCATGATCCGGGATCGAGTCCCACATCAGGCTCCCTGCTCTGCAGGAAGCCTGCTTCTCCCTTTCTCACTCCCCCTGCGTGTTCCCTCTCTGTCTGTGTTTCTCTCTGTCAAATAAAAAAAATCTTAAAAAAAAAAAGGAATGCTATCTCTTCATAAACAGAAGTTATATATTTTAAGATGGTTTAGTCTATCCAGCTTTCTTTTATGCATAGTACCACTTTTGTTGTCTTCCTAAAGAAATGCTTAGGAAGAAAACACAAAGATGTTTTCCTCTGTTATTTGTATTGTCCTTTGAAAATTAATCTTCAAATACTTAATTTTCCTCACTGATCTTGTCACTTTTTCTCCTTCTCACACTCTTGTATAACAAGAAAGATTGCTGTGTTATACTTCTAGTTTTATATCTCAGAAACTGTGTGTATCCTAAATTATCACCATCACCAAATATTGAATTTCTGTGTACAGAGCATTGCACAAAAGCAGCATTTGGATTTACATTTTGGGTGTGTGAAAAAGGAGTCGTTGAGAAAAATCCTTGAATTCTGAGCAATTCTCCTTCCTCCCAGTGTGTTGAGACTTTTATGTGCTTTAACAGTTTATTGTCCATCCAGAATGCCTATCAAAATCCAAATCCCACAAAACCACACCCAGCTGAAGCCAAGTTTTCTTTAAGATGACAAAGGAAGCACAACTACAGAAGGGTACTAACTTCAGGCCAATGAAATTGGGCTCCATGCCAGTTTTAGCTCTGAATGTGCCTTTCTTTATAGCCCTCAACAACAACAACAACAACAACAACAACAAAAAAAAAAAAAAAAAAGGAAAGAAAAAAGAAAGAAAGTAACGATTTTTGTTACTGTAAAGAAAGAAGAGCAACACTGAATTTGTTATTCCAGAGACTGAGAACTCTGTCAAAGGCTTAACATGTCATCCCTACCACATCACCATGGTTTTAGAAACACAAGCTATAGTTCAATGTATTTCTAGTTGAGAAGATACTATGAATGCTTGTCTTTGGCAGACTCCTTATGGGGGACAAAAATAACGTGTTTCTCTTGTGAAACTCTTCCAGGGTTTCATTTTATTTCAACAATTTGACCAATATTTTTTCAGAAGAATAAAGTCATTATTTAAGCATCACTTTGAAGCTGCTATAAGATTAATGAACAAATTTTATGCCCTATGCCAGACCTCATTTCTCTATAAAATGGAAAACACTAGGAAACTAGAGTCTAAAGAGAAATATAACCGGCATTAATCTTGAGAAGACCTGCAAATCAAGGGAAGTCTACATGGAAGGCTTTTGCGCTCCCATTGGTCTGTTATTATAGGAGACAGACAGTAGTTTCACAATGGTATTACAGTTCTAGGGTACTAAATAGCCATAACTGTGAAATATGCTTACTTAACAAAAAACGAATGCCTTCTCTCAACCACAACATTCTACTTGAGAATAAAATTTTGTTCTTTGAGGTCTAGAAGCCAGATTATTTCCTCCTATTCAACATGGCAATTCTGTCCATCAGTTATTCACCCAAGACACATTGAGTGCTCTGTTTGGGCCAGGAACTATTCTAGATGTTGAAAATCTTAAGATGAATCAGCTATGGTCTCTGTCCTTCTGGATTTTATAGTGGGGAGACAGATAAGTAAATTCACAACTATATTGTAGGGCACTAAGAGCTATGGAGAGGAGTCACAAGGTACAAGGACGACAAAAACTTTTTGTGGTATTCAGGGAAGACTTCTCAAAGGAGGTGATATGGGTGGATGGGTTTGATTTTGCTAACTGAAGATGAGAGAGCAGTGTAAGAAAAGTAAAGGCCTGAAAAGAGTCATGCATAAATAGTACTAGACTTTCGATAATGGTAAAGAAGCATCCTTGTGGGGAATGGTCAGGAGGGAAGCTACAAAAATGATGAGGAGAAAGTCATAAACTGGGTTTAGGCTTAAGGACCTCAACTTCCAAGAATAAAGTAAAGAGAGAGTGTCAAATGCTGCAGGGATGGCAAATAAAAGAGGACAGAGAGATGTTACTGGATTTGGCGGCACTGATGTTGTTGGAGATTAAATCAATATCATTTCAGTTGGGTAATAGATAAAGATAATGGATTATAGTGGGTGAGGGTCCATGAGAAGTGCAGAGACTACCAGACACCTTCTTCTGGAAACTTGATTGGATGATGAGGAGTTAAAGGAAGTTTCATTGACTTACTTTGTTTTTTTAATTGACAGAATTTTAGACTTCAGATCATTTCTAGTAGTGCAAATAATTCCTAGATAGCTCTTGTGTTTCCTAGATGTTAATATTTTATCACATTTTACTCATTTGCTTTATTTCTCTTTCTCTCTCCATGCACTACTTCAGCCCTCAATGCACACTTTGTTATATTTTTTCTGAACTGGTTGTGAGTAAATCACAGATACGATGCTGCTTTATACTTCATATTTCAGTGTATTTCCTAAAAGAGATCACTATTCTGTTACATAACAATAACCCAGTAATGAACATCAGGAAAGTAATGTTGATATAGTACCATTATCTAATTTACACATCTTCTTTAGATTTCATCATTTGTTTCAATAATGTCCTCTTGCAAAATAAAATTCCAGATCACATGTTGCATTCATGTGTCATCACTCTTAGTCTTCTTTAACTCAAAATAGTTCATTACTCTTTCTTTACACTCTATAGTAGTCTAGCATTTTTGAAGAGAATAGGCCAGTTATTGTGTAGGATACTACTTGAGTTGGATTAGTCCGATGTTCTTCCTGACTACATTCTGCTAACGCATTTATGGCAGGCAGGAATACTATGAAAGGGATGTTGTGTCTTTCTCAATGCATCGTGTCAGGAGGCACAAGGTGCTGATTAGCTCCATATTGGTCACTTTAATTGGTCAAGGTGATGATACTTGCTAGATTTCTTTACTGTAAATTTTCTGTTTTTCTCTTTATAATTAATAAGAATGTTATGGGACATAGTTTGATACTATGCAAATGGCCCATTTCTCTTCAAAATTTCACCCCTAATTATAGTACCTATTCATGATTCTTTCTGAATCAATTATTATTATATTGGTTGCAAAATGGTAATTTTCTAAAATCATTATTTCTTCTACATTTATTAATTTGCTTCATAGTATAAAGAAGAGCTTTCTCTTCTCCACTCATTTAATAATTCACTCATGTCACTGTGGACCCATGGATCCTTATTCATTCAAAGAGTTAAAATCATTTACTGTGGGTAGTTTTTTTAATTCAAGTATAATTAATATACAGTATTCTATTAGCTTCTTGTGTATGCTATAATAAAAGAACAATTCTATACATTAGTCAGTGCTCATCAAGATGAGTGTATTCTTTTTTTTTTTTTTTTTTTAAAGATTTTATTTATTTGACAGAGAGAAACACAGCCAGAGAGGGAACACAAGCAGAGGGAGTGAGAGAGGGAGAAGCAGGCTTCCCGCTGAGCGGGCAACCTGATGTGAGGCTCAATCCCAGGTCTCCGGGATCATGACCTGAGCCGAAGGCAGTCGCTTAACCAACTGAGCCACCCAGGTGCCCCAAGATGAGTGTATTCTTAATCCTCTCCCTATCCACCCATCCTCTGGCAACTGCTCATTTGTTCTCTGCATTTATTTGTTTGGGTTTTTTTTTTCTTTTTTCTTTTTGTCTCTTTTTCTCTTTGTTTATCTATTTTTTGGCTGTTGTTTCTTAAATTCCACATGAGTGAAATCATATGGCATTTGTTTTTCTCTGACTTATTTCACTTAGCATTATACCCCAAGATCCAACCATGTTGTTGCAAATCTCAAGATCTCATTCTTACCATAGGTAGTTTAAAAAAAAAAAAAAAAAGCAAGACACTTAAACCATTTATAGGCATAAAGAAAAAAGAAAAGCCAGGGAAGATGGAAGAGGGAGAGTGCATAACTGATGTAGTAAGGCAACAAACTTTTATCTGCAACTCTGATAAACTCTGACTAGTCTGGGCACTGAGAGGCGAACAGCGCCACATAACAAAGGGACTTCATATACTAGGGTAGGGACTGGGGAGGGGCAGCCCCCTGGTAAAGTGGACAGAGCATTTACTAAGGTGATTTGTGGCAGCTGTAGATATGAACACAGAACTGTGGGTGGCACGGAGAGGAAAATGATTCATTTTGGTGGGTAAGTGAAGACTTCCTGAAGAAATGGTAATTTTCTAAAATCATAATTTTTCTACATTTATTAATTTGCTTCATAGTATAAAGAAGAGCTTTCTCTTCTCCACTCACTTAATAATTCACTCATGTCACTGTGGACCCATGGATCCTTATTCATTCAAAGAGTTAAAATCATTTACTGTGGGTAGTTTTTTTAATTCAAGTATAGAAATGATCTTGAGACAGATCTTAGCACATTAGTTGGATGAATGGGGGGAAGCAGGGAAAAAATAATAAAGAGGAGTAGGAAAAACATTCCAGACAGAAATTAAAACCATGAAAATATGGAAAGAGCTTGTTAAGTTCTCCTGGACAGGCAGGAAAATAAAAGGCTCTCAGTGAATTGCTCTATAGGTTGCAAGGGTATGTGGTCACTTCAAGTTGAGGCTGCCTTTGCTCAGTTTGGGTATTCAGAGTCAGAGGGTGTGGGCACCTCAGGTCAGAACAGATCTTGATTTTTAAGGGAAGTCCCTCCCTGACCATGCCTCAGAAAAAAATAGTTTCCCGCCCACCTCCATGGTCACCACAATCATCAAAATGAACTCTGTGCCCTCTAAGGAGTTAGCTGCTAAATTTGAGTCAGCCTATTCAGGGAATCCTGTGGAAATGTGGAGTTCCCCTTAAAACATTTGCTTTTGGCTTCTGAAAATGTACTCATAGACCATTTGCCTGAAGAGAAAATGAATCTGACTGCAATATTAATTATTTAGCCTTATTTATTTCACCCACGTTAACAAAAAGCAAATGTAAGCCAGAATGCAGGAAGTTCCATTTATTTTAAATTTTACCTTCATTCTAAAGATGCTGAAATGTGATTGAGCTTTCAATAGATTCATATTTCATATCTGACAAAAGTCCTTCAAAACATGAGGGGTTTTTTTTGTTTGTTTGTTTGTCTTTGTTTTATGAGTGGAGAGATAGATTAATGTGTTTTTAAATACCTGGAAGAAAGCAGAGTAAAGCATTTGTTCCCCCATTATCCAGTACACGTAATACTCCCAAGGAAATGTAAACTAAAATATTTTAAACTTTGGATTTCATTTTAGCAAATGCCGTCTAGCTGCAAATGTAGGTCACATAGTTTTGGCATCCTGTGTGGGTTTCCAGCTGTCTGCTGAACTTAGAAAACAGAAGAATATGTGTTTCTTTGCACAGCACGCTTGAGAGTGAATTCCACGTTAGAGCCTGAAGTTATTCATTTACTGAAACTTATTTTTCTTCAACATTCTCGCTTCTGTTTTTCCCTTCTCTTTTGGATCAGGATTTTTAGGTAGTACAGAAAATAAAGCATTTTCTCTCTTTCTTTCCATCTGTGGACTTAGTTTCCTAACCAAATTAAATTACGAATAAATTCAATCTTGGTATTAACCTAATTTGGATAACAAACACTGGCCTGTGATCATTTGGTTTATTCCCAATGCAAATAGAAAGGCTAATACACCAATGGATTCATTGAGCTTTTAGGAACAGGAGGATAAGTAAGAGAGCCATGCCCCACTGTAATTTATGAGCTAGATTTGTACATGGAAACGAATCAAATAAGGCTGTAAATAATTGATAAATGTCATGTTAGTGCCACAGATAACAAATGTCACAGAAAGCCAAAAGAGGGCACAATGTGGGCCAAAAGAGAGAGAAAAAGAAGTTTGTGAAATTCTCAACCCATGTGGTTGTTCTAATAAATTGGTAGAGCTGAAGAGCTCTCTTACTTGACCAGTAAATAATCTGTGACCCTCTAACAATTTCAGTTAAATAAAATTCCAAGCAGGTGGAAAGTCATCAGAACCTTGCTCTGTCTCTTGCCCACCTCTCCTCATACTCCAGACTGACATTTACCACTTCCCCAGCTCCTGTGGTAGAACAGGGCTTCCCCCAGCTCTCAGGCTTACGTGCTGCCCCAGAATTCTACCTTCATTTCTCAGAAGAGAGGCTCTGACTGGATCAGCTAAGAGAAAGGTGTCCATCACATGTCTAGTCAGCCAGGGCCCTGGGCAGTCATAGAGTAAAACATGTCGGCAGTGGTCATGGGAGTGGGTGTGGGGCAGTGGCAGTTCCTAAAGAAAAGAGAGTCACTGTAAGCTGGAGTAACACCCAAGATGTGTCTTAACAAATACCTACTTATCATAGGTTGTCATCTGCCCTCACATAGAAAAGGAAGGTCATGGGATAAGATTAGTTTATAGATGATCCCTATAAGGAAAGGCATTGCATAAGGGAATTCAAAGTTCTGGAGGAATCTAAGGAGTGGGAGAATCTAATGACTGAAGAGTTAGGAAAGACCTCATGGAGAAGACACTGGAGGTAGGCCTTGACAATGGGTTGATTGTAAATGTAGAGATATGTGTAGCAGAAGGGAATGGGAATAAAAAGGTGTGGGTACAATGGGCAGAGGGAACACTGACAGCAGAGAGGCCTAGAGGCAAGAAGAACAAATTCTGAGAAAATGAGGAGTAACCCTTGGCATCCCTGTGATTGGTTTGCCTGCAAGTAATGAAACAAAAGAACAGACAACAAAATAACCATGGCTTAAGCAAGTTAGAAGTTTCTTTTTCCTCTCATATGAAGGAGTTGAGAGTTCAGGGTTGGTAGGATGACCATGAGCACCAAAGACCCAGGCTCTTTCCATCATGTTTTGTGGCCCTCCTTCATCTGTGGCTTCTAGCTTGCACCCTAAGATGGCTGCCCCAGGTCCAGCCATCATGCCCACATTCTGCCTAACTGGATGGAAGAAATGGGAAAATGGCACACCCTCTACCATTTAAGGATACTTCTCACGAGATGCACACGACATTTCTTCTCACATCCTGTTTGACAGAACTTCGTCTAATAGACATGCCTAACTGCAAGGCAGTCTGGAAAATGCAGTGGTCCTATGCCTGAATAAAAACCAGGAGTGGTATTTCTAAGAAAAAGGAAAGTATAAGTATTTGGAGACAGGCAGTCTCTCCCCCTTTGCCAAAAAGGTAGACTTTCTATGATGGATGAGGCTAGAAAGTTTGGTTAGAAGCGCTCTAATGTTAGGTCAGGGAGGTTATTTAATTTGGTTGTCAATGGACAACCATTAAAGGTTTTGGAGCAAGCAAGCAACATGATGAGATTTATACTTTAAGAAGATTGCTACTCAAATTATCAAGAAGTAAGGCAGTAACAATTAAGTGTTGTTTGAAGGTTACTCCTAGTTTCACATCTATTGATCATGTTGGAGGTAGAAGAGGCAAAAGGTGTGAGTGTGGGGTAGTGGGGATGGTGGGAGGTGGGGGCTTCAGAGATTATACTGGTCTAGAGTCTAGACAAGAATGATTAGGATCTGAATTGGACCTGTGGCAATGAGAAGATGGGATAATGGGGGAGAGGGAGAGGAAAAAGGAAATTCCAAAGTTTTAAGCCTCAGGACTGGGGATTGATTGTGCCCTTAATAGAAACAAGGAAGTCAGGCAGAAACAAGGAAGGAGGAGGAGTGGGTTGGAATGCAGAAAAGGAAGACCATCGGTTTGGCAACAGATCCTGTGGTTAGGGCCTCAATGGCAAGGATGTCCAGTGGGATGGCTGGAAAATGGGGAGATACGAGGAAGAGTCTCCAGGACAGCTTTTGGAATTCCAGCATGCTATGGTGTCATATTACTAGCACTTGCATAGTGATGTGTGGCTCAGGAGTTATGAGACCACTGATTCACAGCCTGCGCTTGCATCTCTCTGAGAAGCTGAGAAGGCAATAAACCTCCGTCACTCTTCAGTATTGAAATCTCAGATTATTCAAGGTACTCTGGGCACATTTAGCATGGGTAAGTGAAACCTGGGTGTACTGCTACTGCTATATTTCCAGGGAAATGTCAATAAAGCTGCAAATGTAATTTTTGACCTAGGTTTTAAGTGGAGGAGATTGATGTTGAGGTGAACACTAAAGACTTTTCAGAGAAATTCTTATTTCAGGATTTTATAATTTGTGTATAAATCAACCATTCATTCAATAAATATTTACTGAGCACTGCTATGATGTACTAAATACAGGACTTAATAAGGGTGGATAAGGCAGACACAGTCCTTGCCTCAGTCTAGACCAGGGGTTGGCAAATTATAGCCCCTGGGCCAAATCTGGCCCGCTGCCTGTTTCTGTTCTGCCTACCAGCTAAGCATGGTTTTTACATTTGTAAATAATTGAAAACAATAATCAAAAGAAGTACAGTATTTTACAGTACATGAAAATTATAAGAAATTCAAATTTTAGTGTTCATACGTAAAGTTTTATTTTGCATAGCCCCACTTGTTCATTTATTTATTGTTTCCAGTTGCTTTTACACAGAAGGACAGAGCTGAATAAGTGTGGCAGAGACACATGGCTCCCAAAACTTAACGTATTTACTCTATGGCTCTTTGCAGGAAAAGTTTGCTAACCCCTGGTCTTGACAGAATTCATCAAACACATGATCACACAAATAAATATTTAAGTAAAGTGGGTGGGTTTGACTATTGTCAAGTACCTTTCTCAACCCCCTCTAATATTCAGGCCTGTGGTAGGAAGTCTCTAAAAGATGGCCCCCAATGAGCTGGGTCTCCCAGGATTCAAATTCTTTTGGTAATCTTCTCATCTTAAATCTGGCTAACCTATAACCTGCTAGTGAGCGAGAGGACATGGAAGAAATTACATGGTGTGGCTTCTAGATGAGGCCAGAAGAAATCTTTCTCCTGGTCACATGGAAGGCTTATTGTAAGACAAATCAGTCAATGACCTGAGTCCACCATGCTACAAGAAAGCTTGAGCTAGTATGTGGGGAGGCCATGTGGGAAGAAAAATGCCTGGACAACCTCCAGTTCTTCCAAGCATCCCAGGCTAGGGAACAGACCTGGGGTAAAGAAGCCATCTTGGATGTCTCACCCAGTCAAGCTCTTGGATGACCAACCCCGGCTGACATTCTATTGCAACCCCATGAGGGACCACAACTGAGAACTACCCTGCTGAGACGGGTACCTCAGAACCATTAGATATCATAATAAATGTTTGGTTTAAGTCATAGATTTTGGGATGTTTTTTACACAGCTGCAGAAAACTGAAACAAGGCCTGGACTTTTCTATTTCTGAAGGGACATTGAAAAGGGTGGGGTGGGTGAATTTCACATTTGGATGGGGCTTAATTAACAGTGTTAGGAATGGAGAGGTGATCTTCTGTTTTATCTTTTTTTTTTTTTAAAGACTTTATTTATTTGACAGAGAGAAACACAGCAAGAGAGGGAGCACAAGCAGGGGGAGTGAGAGAGGGAGAAGCAGGCTTTGCGCCGAGCAGGGAGCCCGATGTGGGACTCGATCCCGAGTCTCCAGGATCATGACCTGAGCCGAAGGCAATCGCCCAACCAACTGAGCCACCCAGGCGCCCCTGTTTTATCTTTTAAAAAAATTTAATTAATTAACTTATAGTGTATTATTAATTTTAGAGGTAGAGTTTAGTGGTTCATCAGTTGCATATAACACCCAGTGTTCATTACCTCGAGTGCCTCCCTTAATGCCCATCACCCAGGTACTCCATCCCCCACCCCCCTCTCCAGCAACCATCAGTTTGTTTCCTCTGATTAAGAGTCTTTTTATAGTTTGTCTCCCTCTCTGGCTTTATCTTGTTTCATTTTTTCCTCTATTGCCTTATGATCCTCTGTTTGGTTTCTTAAATTCTGCAAATCAGTGAGATCATATGATAATTGTCTTTCTCTGATTGGACCCTTTTTACTTCTGCTGGTTTATCCATAGGGCCTATGCAGTCCTATCCTGGAATGGAGATAGAAGTCTGCAGGCAGAGGGCAACTGGGTGGCTCAGTTGGTTAGGCCACTGCCTTCAGCTCAGCTCATGATCCTTCAGGATCGAGTATCCCATTGGGCTTCCAGCTCCGGGGGGAGTCTACTTCTCCCTCTGACATTCTCCCTTCTCATGCTTTCTTTCACTCACTCTCTCTGTCAAATAAATAAATAAAATCTTTTAAAAAAGTCTGCAGGCAGGACCAATCATCTGCAGGTCCACTAGTACGACTGCACCGGCTCCTAAACCATGGGTATATTTTCATGCCAGTTTGGAAATAATATAGAGTAATGATAGTATGCAGTAAAACTGAATAAATTTTATTTATTCATACATACCAGAACATGTGGTTTGTCACAGAAACCCCATGCACTGGAGTACTGAGGCAGTTTTTCTGGCTTTGGCACTTTGAGTGTAGATTGTTAGAACTTGCTTTGGATTTTAGATTTTTTATTTCAGGTACTGGAAAAGTTGTCTCCAGTTTTTAAAGCCCCCCCTTTTAAAATTCAGCTTTATTGAGGTGTAATTGACATGCAAAATGATAAGGTATGTGAAGTGTACATCATCGGAATTTGATACACTTATACATATACATTGTGAAGACTTCCTCCCATCAGTTCAGGAACATATCCATCCCTCCAGTTTTTCAAGTCTTCCTGGGGGGGGGGGTAGCACTACACAGCTAAACTGAGAGAGGGTCACTGTGTGAACCACCACTCAGGTCCTCACAGAGTCTCCAGTCACCTAATGATTATCACTGCGAGAGGGAAGTCATTGAAAGGTTTGCTGTAACCCAATATCGAAGCATGACTCATTCCAGGAGATGGTTCAGAGAGTGTGTGAGGTTGGGTTTCTCTCCAAAACGGAGCCTGAGACAAGCATACTACGTTAGGTACAGGGAGTACATTTGGAAGGCAACCCCAGAAGGCAAGAGGGTGAGAGTGGGAATGAGATGGTGAAGGAAGGGATGTCAACAGCTGAGATGTTACTGTGCTGGTTTTCACGGTGATCCCTTGATACCAGATCCTGCTAGGGACCCTTTGAGACACCATGTAGAACATGCCTCAAAATTGTCTTCACAAAGGATGGGAATCTGAGGGCACTGTTTCCCCGTTGAAGTCTGGTTACCATTGTGCGAGGTTGCCCCCTGGGGTGTTTGTGGCTGGGTACCTCCAGGCAGAAATGCGAAGAGATTAGTAGACACTTGTGTTGGGACACTGATGGTGTGTGTGGAAGCCAGCTACCTCAGCTGCAACTGAAATCAGAGGGAGGCCCAGGGGAGGTGGCATGGGGTGCCTGGAGAATCTTCCTCTGACAGTGACAGCTGCATCGAACACACGGGCGCACCAACTGTCATAACACAACAAAGGCTTTGGCAGTTGGTAGAATGAGTTAGTGACTGACTTGTACTATAATTTCTACTCACTGCAAGCGGGTTCATACCCTCAATAATTTTGACAATAAAAGGGAATCTTTTAAAGTTTTGATCTATATATTGGTTTATATACTAGTGAATATTAGCATCACATGGCCAAATCATTTGAAGTATACCCCTGACTATATGTCTCTGCTCCCTCCCAGGGCTCCCCCTTGCTGGCCAAGAATGAAGCTTGGCCAGGGTCCTGAGAGGCCAACCCCACTTTTCCTCTTTACCTGGCCCCCAGGTTACTGCAGCAGCTCTGCTCTCCACATCCTCGTGACTTGCCTTTTTAATTCGTACAAGCTTCTATTGGAAGTGGAAAAATAGAGCAGGAAACATTTCTTGCTGTTGTCACTCCCTTTATACAAATCCTACTTTCCTTGGATAAATGGATGTGTCTGATGAGGGAAAAGGTCATGTATAAGTTGTGGAAAGAAAAAATTAATATTTCAAGTTACTATCACTGCACTAACACTTGCGATAAGTGCTATGAAGGGGAAGTACAGGATATTAAGAAAAAGTATAATGAGGATGGCTGGTTGAGGGAAATCAGGGGATGCTGCTGAAGAAGTGCTTTTTAAGCTCAGATCTAAGGGACAAGAAGACATTAGGCAAAGAGCAGGGAAGAAATTTGAGGAGGAGAGAACAGCATGTGTAAAGGCCCTTGGGCCTCTGAATAAGGATCTGAAAGAAAGCCAGAAGTATGGGTCAAGATGGCAAAAAGACACATGCCCTAACTTTGCTTTTTCCTGAAATTACTCTAAAATGAGAATAGAGGGAGAATCCAGGATAATAGTTGCTCATCAGACATAGAAGTCTAGGCAAGGGAAATAGCTTAGTAAACACTGACATGCACTTAATTGAGAATATGGAAAAAATGTTTACTCACCTAAGGGGCCAATGTAGGGTTGACTTAAGTGATAAGAAAATCAAACCAGTGGAAAAAATAACAATTATTAACTCCAAGGAAAGTAAAAATCATTCAGGAAGGAAGAGGAAACTTTGACACACATGGCTCAGCTGTAAAAATGTTTACATAGCCCAAATAATGTAAATACAGGGTATTATCTAACCATAATTATCAGATAACTATGTTGGGGACAGGAAGGATGGTGTTGGGGGAAGAACTGGAGAACAGGATTAAAGAACGAGTTCTTATCTTGTACAGTAAGAACTCCATAGGATAGGCTTAAAACAAAAATAGGGGGGCACTTAACTGGCCTGGTCAGTAGAGCATGCAACTCTTGATCTCGGGGTCATGAGTTCGAGACCCATGGTGGGTGAAGAGATTACTTAAAAATTTATTTTTAAAAATTAAAAAGAAATAAAGAAATAAAGAAAGACCAAAAAAGGTTGTGTCTCACTGGCTCAGTCAGTAGCGTATGAGGTTCTTGAGGTCATGAGTTCAAGTCCCACATTGGGCTTTGAGGTTTCTTAAAAATACATACATACATACATACAAACAAACAAACAAAAATAAAAGTAGCCTTAAAACCAGGGTATTTAGAGATGTGAGTGTAAAATTCCAAAGAGTCAGCTGGAACAGTTTTAAATGGTTGCCATTAGGGAGATGGAAGCTGTGGGAAGAGGGGTGTGTGACATGTCCTCAGATGGGGGCATGAGGAACGTCACAGACTTTCCTTACTTTCTTCTAAAGCATATTATAACTTGCACCACCCAGTGGCAGGAGTCCCTGGAGGAAGGAGCGAGCATATGAGTGGAATCTGAAGTCCTAAACAGGGAAGTGGGGACTTCCAGGCCATATTATGAATTTTAAAGGCAATAGGAAGCAAGTGCTGGAAAGACTTTTTCCAAGGGGAAATTGCACAACCAGTTTCGTATTTTAGAAAGATTCCTCTTGCTGTTGTCTGGAGAACAGATAGAAGAGGAGGCAAGACTGACTACAGGGAGACCAGAATGTCATGTCAGAGAACAGATAGAAAGAGGAGGCAAGACTGACTACAGGGAGACCAGGAGGAAGGCTTGGACAAGAGTTGGGAGAAATGGAAAAATTCAAGCGGGTCTTTGGAAGGAGAACTATATAAGAAATAATTCTAGAGGGGTGTAAGAGAAAGGATGAGAGATTTCTCTTTATTATTTACAACATGAGCAACTTCAAAAATCACAGCTAATCACCTTAAAACTATTCTGTTGAAAAACCATTTAGATTAATGTCGAATATAACATTGCAAACAGGCAAAGGTATTCATTTTGGGCTGAGTGCTTCTGGAAAATATGCAGGCTAGCACCTTCATGGCCTTGCATCCAACAGTACCATTTTCTTCAATTAAGCACCTATTTTGAAGACATGTCATCTGTTTACCATTAATACATACTAACAGAGCCATCGGTGGTTCAACAGCGGAGACCATCAAGGAAGGCTACATTATACTTGTATAATTTTTATGTGCTTTTTCTTATGCATGTACATTTCAATTTCAAGCAAACATCTTTAGAGTGAAATATCACAGTGAAAATAAAATGACAGTAAATTTAGCTCTATTGGGGAAAAAATGTATCGAACCTTATATTACTTAAAAATCAATGTTCTTTTTCTGACTTTTGCTTTGCTCGTGTGTTCAAAGTGAAGGGCTTTGCAGTCATTTTACATTCCAACTACCACGTCGACACTACTCTATGTTTCCAGGCCAGCTGGTAGTTTCTTCTTGCCATGATTTAAAATTTTCCTAATATTTGCTAACAAAATCTGGGTGTCATTTTCTTTCCATAGTGGTCCTTTGCTTTCCCCTAGGGATGGAAAGAGACTGAGGTGTCTGGATAAGCAATTATCTTAAAAAGAAAAAAAAAAGTGAGTGAAATAACCCCTTCTATGCTCTGTACCCTCCACAAAGGCACCTTGACTCAATGTCCCAGTCACTCGATTTGCTGACTCATGAAGCAGCCAAACATGTCACAAAACAAGAGGCGGTCTGTGGGTCTGGGATTTAAAGCCAAAGCCTACAAGTGATCAGAATGAGATGAATGGAGTTTGCTCATTCTTGGTCATCTTTTTTGGCCTCATTTGCTTTGCATCGGTATCTGGAACAGTTTCAAAATGTTGACAGAGAGTGGAAGGAGCAGAAAGAGTGGACAAGCACACAACTGTCTTTCTTTCAGGGCCCAAACCGCTCCTCTTTTGGCTGTTTGTAACCCTTTCCTCGCCAAACCGGGTAAGAAACATGTTTCATTCAGCACTCGGATTTAGCAAATGTTGACATTTTATGCTACTTGCTTCATATATTTTATATTAGGAAATACAATGTCACAGATAGGCTGAGACCCACTTTGTTTCTCTCCAAGATTCCATTTTATCTTTGTTTTTCTGCAGGGGTAATCAGTATCCTCAGGCTTAGGCCAATCTTTCTTATCCCCGCTTTATAGTTTTACTGTATATGTATATATATCCAGAAGAAATATGTACCTGAGTCAGGAGCTTTTAAAAACCTGTCCTAAAGGGTTTTAGGCTCCACATTTCATTCTACAACTTGCCTTTTTTCAATCAACGTTGTGTCTGTGATGTTTATACATGTTGATATGGGTGGCCCTAGTTTATTTTCGTTGCTCTACAGTGCTCAGATGAAGGAAAACACCACAGTCTACTTACCCATTCTCTTTTTCTGATGACAATTTAGGTTCTTTGCACCCTATTACAAACAATTTTACAGTGAATGTGGTAGATCGCATTCACAGACTCGATTCTTAGTGAAGAATCCCTATAACCATGCCTTTCCCAGGTGACTTTGGGGTCACTCCCACTAATTTTTCTGTTTGCTTATGTGACTTGCTTTGTCCCGTGGAATGTTAGTAGGCAAAATGTGACCAAACCTTTGGAAAGAACCGGCGGGGTCGGGGTAGCACTCTCGAGTCTCTGCCATTGCCATGACAACATGACCACTTTCTAGGGCTAGGAGGAGGAGGATACAAATGGGTCAGAGCTGGGTTCCGGCTGAGTCCTGCTTAAAGCAGCCAAGCCCCACACGGGTGTGAGCCACCTCAGATGGTGGGAACTAAGCCACCTACTTCAGGTTTTCTCCAGCCCACTTCCAGATGCCTGAGCATGCAATACATATTTCTTCTTGAATGCCATAGAGATACTGCGGTCTTTGTTCTGCAACATCTAGGTAATGTGGCAGACACCCTTGTAAATGTAAGTTCTAAGACTTCTACCTAGAAATGGAATTGCTGGGTTACAAGGGACGTGAATTTTCATTTATTTGCCCTAATAAAATTCCAAGGGATTTATTTGATGAGCTTTTCTTCTGCTAGTGATAGATCTCATTTTCCTACAGTCTTGCTAACACTTGTTATTTTGTCTATCTTTTCTCATTTCTTCCCACATTTCCTTACTTTCTAGTGAGGTTTACAGTCAATGCTGAGTCTGTTGTTCAGTCAGCTCAGCTTGGGCTCCAGACATGTGAGTCAAGAAGCCATCTTGAAAATGGACTCTCTAGCCCTAGATGTTCCCACCACCAGCTGTTCAGATCACTCCCTGCTGTGTGAGAGGTCCAGCTGAAGCCTCAGATACTGTGGAGTAGAGAAGGCAGTCTCCTTTGTCCTTTCTGAATTCCTGACCCATAGAATGCATGTGCCTAGTAAAATGGTTTTTGGGATGCCTGGGTGGCTCAATCCATCGAGTGTCTGCCTTCAGCTCGGGTCATGATCCCTGGGTCCTGGGAGCAAGTCCCGCATCAGGCTCCCTGCTCAGCAGGGAACCTGCTTCTCCCTCTGCCTCCTGCTCCCCCTGTTTGTGCATGTTCTCTCTCTCTGACAAATAAATAAAATCTAAAATAGAATAAAGTAAAATAGAATAAAATAAAATAAATAAAATAAAATAAAATAAAATAAAATAAAATAAAATAAATAAAATAAAATGGTTGTTGCTTCATACCACTGAGTTTGGGTGGGCTTGCTTTGCTGTAATACATTAAAGGAACACTGGCTCATCTCAGCCGGGCCTGGGACCCTTTTAGCTCCACTGAAGGGTGGGGGTTGACCTCTGGCCACTTCTGCACCCAGACTTGCCTCCTGGTTTACTGTTTTGCCTTACTACTTCATCTTTTTTCCAAGAAAATTTTTGGTTTTGGTTTTGAGCTGTCTTCCCCCGCTCTTTCCTTTTTTTTTTTTCCTTTTTTTATTATTTCATTTTTAAGTAATCTTTATACCCAATGTGGGTCTCAGATTCACAACTTTGAGACCAAGTGTTGCATGCTCCCCAGACAGAGCCGGCCATGCGCTTCTGTTTTGATCTGTCTTTAAATATTCTTTTCATATGTCATTGTTCTGTGCCTGGAGTAGAGGCAGCAGGTTTCAGATCAAACTTACAATGCTGTCTTGCCTGCTTTGTGTTTTTAGGAAAAGATCTCATCGAGCATGTGGCCAATCCAGCTCATCATCTACTCAAAATATTGATTAGCAAGTGTGTGTGTGCAAACACTTTTCTAGACATCCTGGAGGATATCAAGAAAAGTCAGGCAGGATCCCTCCTCTCAGAGAGCTTCCAGTCTGCCAAGGACGAGCTATACATCAATAACCATAATAACACATGGACTTGTAAACTGTCTCAGTAAAATGATGAAGCTACAGAAATAGGACTGCCACTCAGAGATGATAAATAAACCCAAATAAACCAAGTCATTGTAGCATAGGAGCCAGACTGGGCCATCTGCTCCCTTGAAGAGAAACACCATGTTTTTACCTCCCGTGGATCCATTACCACAGCCCACGTGACTCGTAAACTGGCTTCTCAGCTCTGGACTCCACAAAAATCTGTCTCTCGCTTGCCTGCCTCTCATCCAAGTTCCCACATTCTCCCAGGTATATGGATGTGAAATTTTGGAATTGACTTTCACACTTCCTCCTGCTTTCTCCTCCATCCAGGAAGTTCTCACAGCCCATCAGAGGTTTCCTTGGACTGTCTTGTGTGTTTATTTACCTACTTCTGCCAGGATGACCCCAGCAGTGCAGGCTCCCATCAGCTCACGTGTGCATAGCTGTCCTATACACACTTGGTGTCTCTAACTCCAAGCTTTCATGTTCCCCATCCTTCCTGCAATCTTGGGCCAGGTTCTCCTCCCTTAAGGAGAAGACACTTTTATGATGTTCTTTCTCTGGCTTCAAAACTTTCAAAGTCCCTATTTTCCATTATATCTCATTTAAACTTTTAAACTGGATCCAAAATCCTTCCCCAAATCAGCCACACTCTCAAGAGGACATATGCAATTTCCTTTATAACATTAGGACCATCTCCCCATTGTCCCGAGTGCTTATTCTCAAAGTCAGAACCTTTTCCTTGCTGCCTGTTATCTGGAAGACCTTTGCTCGCTGTTACTTTTGTTAGGCATTTTTCGTCACCAGCTTCCATTATAAAATATTCCCTTTTAAAATTTTCAAATGAAACTGTTAAAAGAAACGAGGGTGGGGCGCCTGGGTGGCTCAGTTGGTTCAGCGACTGCCTTCGGCTCAGGTCATGATCCTGGAGACCCAGGATCGAGCCCCACATCGGGCTCCCTGCTTGGCGGGAAGCCTGCTTCTCCCTCTCTCACTCCCCTTGCTTGTGTTCCCTCTCTAGCTGTGTTCCTCTCTGTCAAATAAATAAAATCTTAAAAAAAAAAAAAAGAAACGAGGTGCCTTGACGTAGGCAACAGCTGAAGCATGGCGAGTGAGGAGGAGCAGGACCAAGTTGTCAGGTGGTATCCCCAAGCACTCCTCGTCCCCCTCCCCCCTAAGGAGTCTGGCCAGGTGTTAATACCCTCATTCCCTAGAGCTGTTGAGGTCTAGGGAAGTTAATTTATTTGTTCAAAGTCAAAAGTTCTCTAGTGTCTGAACAAGGCCCAAACCCCACAGCTTATACAACAGGGGCTTATGATACATGGAAAGGAGGGGCTATGACTGCTAGGATCGTTTTGAAGGATAAAATTCTGTGATTCCTGGCTTGTTTGCAAGTGCTGCTTTTGCCTGGCCCAGTGGAGTGGGGAAGGGAGAGAAGAGGGATGAAGCTATTGTTCATTTCGTCAGTATTATAGATGATATCCTAAGAGATTTATATTTTCATTTAATCAGCAACGTTCACAGCAACCCAATAGAATAGGTTTTTATCACCACACAAATTTGCAAAAAAAAAAAAAATTAAGGTTAAGGGAGACTAATAAATTTGTCTGAGACCAATAGCTGATAAGTAGAGAAAAATGGGGTTCAAGCCAAGCAGAGGGAAGGTAGTGAGACCAGGTATTTATTTCACTAGCTCCCTTCTTGTGGGGGTCTCCAAGGCTGACTGCTTCTCTGGACCACAAGGTTCCTGCCAGGCACCCTTCCTGAGGTTTATTTCTTATCACATCATATTGCACATGGTAGGACCTAAAAATGCTTATTATCTGATTACCTAATAAAGAGATCAAATGAAGAGACAAAGAAAAAAATGCCCTGAGAATCCAACCAGTGTACTATGAGGTCAGAACTATAGATAGATAGATAGATAGATAGATAGATAGATAGATAGATAGAGATATAGATATATATTTTAAGATTTTATTTATTTATTTGACAGAGAGAGACACAGAGAGAAAGGGAACATAAACAGGGAGAGTGGTGAGGAAGAAGCAGGCTTCCTGCTGAGCAGGGAGCCTGATGTGGGGCTCGATCCCAGGACCCTGGGATCATGACCTGAGCCGAAAGCAGCCGCTTAACAACTAAGCCACCCAGGTGCCCCACTGATCACTGTTTATAACTGAAGTTTGCTGCATGACTTACAGAGCAAGAGTAGGTGTCAAGGAATAGTCAACACAACATACACAATTCAGCACCAATCAAGTACAGTCACGGGAGACACTTAGAATCCTTACCATATTCTTGACCAAACATGGACCTTTAACTTGAACTATAACGTAATTGGATCCTGCAGTGGAAAATATCCTTACCTATAGATGTAGATATATAGATACAAATACAGGTATCCATGATAAAGAGTTAGTGATTCCTCTTTCCCAGTAATGTTGTGGACTTAAATTATGTTCAAGAAACTCTGATTTGAGGGGCACCTGGGTGGCTCAGTTGGTTGGGTGACTGCCTTCGGCTTGGGTTGTGATCCCAGAGACCTTGGATCGAGCCCCATATTAGGCTCCCTGCTCAGCGGGAAGCCTGCTTCTCCCTCTCTCACTCCCCCTGCTTGTGTTCCCTCTCTCGCTGTGTTTCTCTCTGTCAAATAAATAAAATCTTTAAAAAAAAAAAGAAACTCTGATTTGAATCTAGAAAGGTGGAACAAATTAAGACATAACATCAAATGTCTGCTGCTCATGTGTATTTACACTTGCTTGTCTTGAGGTGTTGGTGGGCATCTGCCTTCAGTCATGGCCGCCCCAGAGGTGCAGTGCTAGAGAGGTGCACCTGGTCACGTGCTTTGACCACCATGATTAGTTTTCCACTTGGAAAATATGGTATCCAAAATCGCTAGTCTGAAGGACACAGAGTTTTGATTTTAATTCCACTCATATAAACTGATGTGTGCTGGAAAAACGACCCATGTATGACTTGAAGTAATTTTGTGTTTAGAACCAAAACAATTCTCTGAGTAGATAACATCAGCTGATGGCTCTCCTAGGAAACCGAACTGGGTGGGGATTTTATTACAGTCATGTGAGGGTAGGATGTGATGGAGAGAAACTGAATCTCTGCCATGCTATGGGGCTAGAGCAGGGAAGAGAGTGCCCAATGTAAGAACGTTGCAGGTAAAATGTTCTTGCTGGCCTCCAAGCTTGAATTCCATGTATCATTCCAGATTCAAGCTCTTACTGTGAAAGCTGATGCAGTTTTCACAATAAGATAAATTTTAGCACAAAAGATGACTATGTGGTTATCTTTATGAGAACTAGCATTTTATTCTGGCTTCAGACTGAGGGATTTTAGGTGTTACTCTCTTAATGTAGGCTCCAGGAAAACTGTGTGTGTGTGTGTGTGTGTGTGTGTGTGTGTGTGTGTGTTAAAGTAAACCCTAGATATTTAACATGCTAACTTTGAATATTTGAATACCCCTCGTTGTCTGTCTGATATTAAATTCCAGACTGGTTTTCTAAATGATCACTTTGGTTTGTGACTTTTGCAATAATCACAGAGTTTGGAAAGTAGGCAATCAAAGTCTATGAAATGAAAATAAAATAGGCCATATAGTCAGCAGACAGAAGAATAAAGATGCCTTGAAATTTAATTGAGGGCAGGAAAAATTGGGCTCAGACTTCTTAATTATGTCATGAAGCTAGATACTAAATGTGGGAGCCAGGAAGTTAATACTATGTTGGACATCTTCTGGTTAGCCTTCCAGATTCACTACCTCTTTCTGCCTTGCTCTGTGCCTCCAGAGTCTGACCGATACCAAATATGCTAACAAGTTCCATGGCCCTTTGGCTTCCAGCTGGGTTAGGGCAACAGGAAGTTCAGGAAGGACCCTATAGGGACAAATATTTGTTGGACTGTTCCTTCCTTGTGAGGTCCCTGGAAAGTGATGGTAGCTCTCAGGCCCTGTCAAGATGCCTTCTCTGATAGCCCACTGGGTCTCACTAAGCCTACCTTGCCCCATCAGGCCTACAGACGATGAGTCCCCTGGATGCTAGCCTGCGTGCTGAGTGCTACATTGTTCCTGTGCTTTTGCTACTTTTGCTTGTAGCCTCTTTATAAACTCTTCTCAAGTGATCTTTTTTTTCCCTCCCACATGTCCTCTGTTTCTAGTGTAGTTTTAACCCTTGAACCACCCAAAGAAACAGAGAGGAAAGAGGGAGGAAGGGCAGGAAGGAAGAAAGAGAGAAAGAAACTGAGGTGTGTTTGTGTCGTTGTTAAAGCAGGGCAGGAGACCTCCGTGAGCCTCTGTGCCTCTGACAGTTTCGGAGGGCCTAGTCAAAGGCCAGGGGCTGGCACCGAGGGAGCGTCAGGGAATCTCACTAAATAACTGTGAGGTAAACGCTGGTCACTTGATAATTGTCCTCCCCCGAGACTAGATTATTCTCGAGGTGGATGCTATTGGATTTCTCTCAGGCTCTGTGCTTGTTCGATATCTGTTTGTCACACAGTGTGGAGGTTTATTGGGCAATAGGGGCCTGGGCTTGGTTTATTTTTTGTTTTTGTTTTTATTTTGTTTTTTCCCTTTTAATTATTGAGATGATAGTCTTTCTTTCCTGGCTAAATTGGATGTCCAGGATTTGAACCCATCAAGGAAGAAACTTGCTAAATAATTCTGGAGGCAATATATCCTTCTGGAAGGACTTACCTAAGGGAGAAGATCGTTTTGTTTCTTTTCTGTTGGAACAGAGGACAGTGAGGTAAATGAAGTATGCCCATTAGAACATAGACATAGCTGAGGGGAAACAAATCCATTTAACAAGTTATTTATTTGGAGGACAAATCTTACTAACAATATTTCAATATGAGTTTTTGACCATTGTTTCATAGGTAATTTATAAAATGATTTAGTCTAGGTCATTTTTTCTCTAAATCATTCAACCAATGATTTAGGGCCCAACTGGAGCAAGGCCTCGTCTAAGGCAAAGGAGATCCATTTGTTGATTAAGATAGACAAGATCCTTGCCCCCAGAGGGCCCGCATGCTGGCTGATGCGCGGAGGGCCCAGCAAAACGCACCTCTCCTACATGTAATGCCGAGTATATGGCAGAATCTTGGATGGTCGCTTAGCCTCAAGTTCAACAGGTCATGTAGGATTTATCAAGCATAGGTTTTCTCAGCATTCTTTCGTAAGGGTGGCTTCACCATTTTCCTTCTTGCTCTCTGAGCTTTGTATTTTCACTGTTAAGCACTTGCTTATGGTTACTGTGTCAATGGCAGTGTCCGCTCTCTGCACAGCTTGCACGAAATCCTCGGTGCGCCTCTGAGGACTTCGCGCTTAGGGCATGAGGACGAGCGCTGTCTTTTGTCTGGGTGAGTGCTTCATTTGTGCAAACCTCTTGATTGCCGCGGATGATCCAGGAAGGACAATAACTTTCCAGTTTTCAGTGAACAAGCTGAGCCTCCAAGCCGTATCTGGTTGAAATCCTTGGGTATACTTTTTTCCGCATCTTTCTTTGACAAGAGAGACATTCTGCTTTGCCTTCAAAAGGAATTTTATGAGCCAGATGCTCAACTCATATTGTATTTTGTGACTTTGGAAGGAAATCTCAGCACCTGGACAAATGGGAGGGGGAGGAAATGTTTGAAAAACGGTAACAAAATGCCCAACTTATATAATCCATTATGAGCCCACGAGGCACCAGGGTGTGATGAGTCCTCCATTGTTAGATCAAACAAAGGAGAAAAAGCTTGCTTTGTCTTTGTCACTAACGAGATATTTCTATACAGCTGGAGTCTTTTTAAAGACCTCAAAGAAACCACAGTTTATAAAAAATGTTATATTGCTTGTATTTAAAAAAGAAGAACAAGCAAGAATCCATTGTTTAAAAGACACTGAAAATACATTCATTCTCAAAATTCTTCCAATTTAGGAGTCAATTGCAGTCCAGATTAAGTGCTAGAGCTGGTCTGAATAGTTCAATCGAACGGTTCTGTAACGATAAACGCTATGGTCACCATCCGCTGGGAGGTAAAATTTTAAGTAGGAGCAGTATTTTGTCCACTCTCCACTCCTCTTTTCTTTCCTCTTTGGCACCTGGTTATCTGTCACTCTATTAAAGATGGAGTTCAGAAAACACTTCCACAATGAGATGGAAATGACCAGGTAGTCAGAGCTCAGCACAGTAACTGAATGCAAAGGGGTAAATCTCCATAGGGGGTGTAGGACGGCAGGGAGTGGAGGAGGGAAGCATGAGGACTATTCAGCAGCATCAGGGGGCCGACAGAGGCAAGGTGCACCAGCACTGCCCCTGGGCTGGTCAGGATGGGGTATGGCTGTGGTTGTCACAGATGCTGGTTTCCAGGGAAGTGTGCTTCCCAGTCCTTCCGGGACGGAGCACCAAGTCTTAGGTCCTACCTAGATATTTCAGGAAAAAGAAAAATGGAGTCGAGAACCTCCCAGCTCTGCTTCCAGTTTCTGGGCTATGTGTGCATGTGTTCATATCTCAGTGTAGCAAGTCTGGCTCATCTGTTTCTTCCTCTTGTGTTCATATCTCAGTGTAGCAAGTCTGGCTCATATGTTTCTTCCTCTTGAGTATAAAAGAATGCCTGTGCACAGATGTCAGAGAAAGACACACTGAGAGACAAAGGATGGAAACAGTTACACACATGTTACTGACAAACATGTTATCAACAGTTCCAAACATGACCTCCAGACTGCTTGGGTCCAAGTCTTAACTCTTCATATATTAGCTGTGTGACCCGGGACAAGTTAATTAAATCTTCTGTGCTTTCGTTTCTTCACCTGTACAATGAGGAATACACTTGCACTGACATCTTAGGGTTGTGAGTCATTTACATGAAGTATGTAGAATGTTGCCAGGGACATAGGAAGTATGGTATAAGTAGTAATAATAATAACAATTTACACATTATTATATTATCATTAATGGAGAGCTCAGATTGTGGAATCCAACATTTCAATTGCTTTTTCTTTAGGATCCTCATCCCCTTCTCTTTCTGTAGTATCCTATGGCAATACCCTGATCCTGGAGGAACCCAGCTGCCCTACTCCTAATCCTATAGCCATCCCTGGGCTACTGAGCTCTGCCAAAGGGAATGTCACAGTTCAGGAAATCTGTTTCACCACACATTTATGAGCACCGATCTCAGCAGGACTCCTAAAACCAGCCAGAGTTCTGTTCCCCATCCTCATTCTTTAAAAAAAAAAAAATAATTTATTTTATTTTTTCAGTGTTCCAAGATTCATTGTTTATGCCCCACACCCAGTGCTCCGTGCAGTAGTGCCCTCCGTAGTTCCCAACACCAGGCTCACACATCCCCCTACCCACCTCCCTTTCAAAACTCCATCCTTGTTCTTCACAAGAGGTATGTAACTCCTTGCTCGGTCTCCTCCAGTCCCCAGATCTCCATCTCCTTCACTCATTATCAGTTGCTAAGAGATGTGAGAATGAAATCCCCCTGAATTTGTCTCCATATCCACAAACCCCTCGGCATCTCTTACAATGGAGGAAACTTCCTTTCTTCTATTGGTTCCTTTTCCTATCCACATCTAGAGAACCTCAAGTTTGCCATACACACGCACACACACACACATACACACACACACACACACACACACTCCTTTCCTTAATCCTACGTTATGTTTCCATCAAGGCTCAAGCAACGTCACCCTTCTTGTTCATAACCAAACTTTTTTAAAAAAATATTTTATTTATTTATTTGACAGAGAGATCACAAGGAGGCAGAGAGGCAGGCAGAGAGAGAGGAGGAAGCAGGCTCCCCGCCGAGCAGAGAGCCTGATGTGGGCCTTGATCCCAGGACCCTGAGATCATGACCTGAGCTGAAGGCAGAAGCTTTAACCCACTGAGCCACCCAGGCGCCCATAACCAAACTTTTTAAAGAGCTATCTACATTTGCTGTTTATATTTCTTCACCAAGGATAAGGATAAACCTTATCATTGGGCTTCCCCACCACTAAAACTACTCTTGCCTAAATTCCCAATGTCCTACATGTCTTGAAATCTCAATGATATTTTGGTTGTCTTGCTCTCTTTAAAAAAAACCCAACAAACTCTACTCTTGCCCTCTAGCTACAATCATCTGATTCTTCTTTTGCCTCTGGTTGCTTCTTACATGTCTTCACAATCTTTTTCTTTCTACTCATTCCTTACATATTACTAGTCCCAAGGGATCATCTCTTGACTGTCCGATCTCCTTCCTCTAAACTCTCTGTGGACAGTGTTTTCTCTCTCCCCAGCTTTAGGTGCCCGCTATAGGCCGATGGCATCCAAAGCTACATTTCCAGTGCAAACCTTCCCCTTAATTCGATAGCCCATTAAGGGGATACCAATTGGTGTATACCCAATTGCCTGTGCCTATCTCTTCTTGGATGTTTCTCTGACACCATAAATATAACATAATACAACAGGACAAATCAACTTTTCCCCTAAACCTGCTTCTTTTTGTTTGTTTGTTTGGACCAGAGTTTACTATGTCAGAGAATGGTACCATCATTCACACTGTGCCCAAATCAGAAACTGGGGGAAGTTACTTTAAATCCTTTCTCTTCTTCATCCTTTACTCCTCAATTACCTTTTATCAATCTTCCACCTCTTAAATGGCTCTGAATCCATTCATTTCTCTCCATTCACTTCTTTCTGCTTTACCTGGAATTTCTTTCTCACCAGAATAAGAGTATTGCCCCATACTTGACCTTCTTTGAGATGTTTTGTACTCTAACCTTGAATGATCTTTGAGTATTCACACCTGATCATAGAACTCTTGTTTAAAATCCTTCATTACTCTTCCATTGCCTTTTAGATGAATACAAACTCCTCTGTGGGCCTCTGCATGGGGTGCTTCAGGCTCTGGCCCCTGCCAGCCTCTCTGGCCTCCTGGTATCCCCTTCCTCTTGAACCCTGTCACCCAGCCTACAGACTTTCCTGGGTTCAGCAGAAATGCCTTTTTTACACTCACCTACCTCTGTACCAACTTTTAGCCGGGGGCCTGATACAGGGGGTACTCAGTAAGTATTGATTGAAAGAGAAATAAACCAACAATTCTGGTGCTTCACTTTTTCAGTTGTTTCTGATATCTCTTATCTTCTCAGAAGCCCCATCCAGTCCCTTATTCCCATTTCAACATGTACCATCTCTACCCACTTTCCACACTTAAAAAAAATTTTTTTTAAATCCTTCTTGTAGCCCAAAGTTTGCAAATGACCAGTTTCTGGATCAAATAGGGCTGATGAAATGTATTGGTCTACACAATATTTTAAAATTTGAGTTAGTTTGCAAATACTCAAAATTCAGGATGTTTACATAATACTTCAGCTTCTCTTAAAGACAAATCAGAAAAATCAGAGCTCACACTAGCTCCACCAGTGTTTCCATATGGTCATAACTGGTTGGAGCTGGGTAGCAATCACTCTCTTTAAAAGGCAAGTAGTTTCTGGTTTATCATAGTCAAGCCAGGTCCACTCCATTGCTAGATTCCTTTGTAGTACTTGTCATACCCATAGACATCTAGCTTGTACCACCTGGTATGAATTTGCTCCCCAACAGTAGATACCCGAGGCAAGAAATCCAATCTCAGTCATGTCTGTGGAGTTCCCAGACATGCATAGGAATGCATACCATCTCTATGTTGGAGCGGTTCCCAGAGAAGGGGCCAAGGTCGGCATCAGTGCTCTTCCTGGTGCGATTCCTCCGCTGTCTCTGTGCCCTGCTGACACGCTGTGGGTGAGCAGGGGCGGCTCAGACATGTGTCTTCCGGGGTCCTCTCCGTGGACTAACCCCTCGGTGACACAGACCCTAATCATGGCACTTATACTTTCCGTTTCTGTAAGTTCCCCACAAGCATCACACCATCTGGGCCATCACTCCCTGCTGGGAATACAGAAGTAGAATGCCTCTCTGCCTCAAGAAACTTCAAGTCACCACCCCCTTTCAGTTGTGGGGAAACTGCCTCCTGGGGTTGGGCCAGGCCCCCACTCTGACCTAGGGCACCAGCCCCGACTCTTTCATCATCGGTACAATCTATGCTCACCCCTTATATTCCTGCCAGGGACATGAGAGGTGCTTACTGTCCCCACCATGGAAGGTCTGGAAGGGAAATCCAAGTCTTTCAGAGATGCTGGTGTTGTGCTAGCATATATTTTCCTTTTCCTTTGGTGAACTCATAGTCGCATAACAGAATGAGACACCCCTCAGCATTTTCCTCAATGTCTCATCCTGTTGTATCGGTTATTTCGGTTTCTTTGTATTAGCTTGCCAGCTGGACTGCAAGTCTCTCAAAGATGAGACAGCTTTTATCTGTCATTTTTATCCCCAATACTTAGCATAGGTTCTGCCGTATAACATTTGTTCAGTAAACGTTATTTCAATAGATGAGTGAATCATAGGTCAGTATTCGGAGTGCCTTATAAGTAGCCAATATTTAGGGGAACACAAAACCTAACATACTTATCTTCAAAGGCCACTTTTCCAAAATAGCCCAGCTCTGTAGAAATCTAAGGCTCTACACAGACAGTTCATTTTATCCCATTCAAAGTAAATCCCACCCTCCAACTTTTATTGGTGGTAACTAGAGATTCCATTTCTGAGTAATTATTTCTCTTTCAGTGAGTCAAGGTTGGGATATTTTCAAAACTATAATCCTGATTTAGCCACACTGATTTTTGTCGTTTAAGATTATCCTTGAAATAGTGAATGTGTGTTTCTTACCTTGGGGTTAGAATTCATCCGATAGTCTAGACGTTCTTTGTTTGCGCTGGAGGAAAGTTTGCATTTCTCTGTAACACAGGAACAGGTAGATTAAAACAAGTTTTGCACTGTGATTTCCCATTAATCATGATTATCAATTTATGAATTCCTGATAAGCCTGTTTGGTGAAACCTGATCTTTCACCTCCGTGTTTAGAAGTTGAATTAAGGATAATTGCATGCATTATGCCACTTGTGACAGTATTTGAGCTGATTAGCTCGTAGAGGACTGATTAGGGGAAGGCTATAGTAGTGTAAAATGGTGCATTATAATAGACTATGTAGATGAGCTTGTAGTGATATTGTATATGACACGAAACGAAAAGAACGGATTTTTATTCAGATTAGAGACTCTCTTAATTGCACTCTACAAGCATCAGGGTGCATGACAGCCGTTGAATGACTATGTAAATTCGGCCCCACATTTTTGTTAACTGCCCATCCTGACTCTCCTGTTCTCTGCTGAAGAAAAAGAGAAAGCATAAATAGAAAGTTCTGGCAGGTGGGATAAAAATGCACAACAAAGAACACGGCGCGAAGCTCTCTCATGTGTGAATCCCCCCAACAAGGCAGGCACTGCGACATTCCATTTTATCTACTGCCAAGACTTCTGAAATACTATTTATTTTGAGAAAGGTCTTTGAGGGATCCCCCAGACTGTCCCACATGTAAAGCCTGTTACCTCACTTTCAGGCAACACCTCCCATTCCCACATGCTTTCCTTCTTATTAGCTTTTAATGTGTGATGGTATTTTGCTCAGCTTTGGCATTCCAGCTGGCTTCACGTTTTTCCTTTTGACTCATTCATCATTGATCATTTAATCGGTGTTGCTTCTGGCAGCTTCTCTGTGTGTATCCCACTTTGTTTCTGCATGTTGCAATCACCTGTTGTAATCTGGGCTTCTAATTTTCCTAGACAGCGTAGAGCGGTGGCAGTAGCTACTCAGAAAAGTAATAACCAAGAATATTCCTTACCCGGCCTCCTCTTGATAAGCCTTCATTGAGCCACATATTTTAAAATGTCTCATCTTCAGCACCTTCAGTGGAAGACATAAGCAAAAGGTGATGTTCCAGTGTGATGGGACCTGGGGGCCTGGGTAATTTGGAAATATCTCAATCAATCCAACTCAAAACATTTAGAGAGGATGTTGTAGGAAAATGTTATCTTCTTGGAAGACCATTGTGAGGAGAACATTCAGCAAAAAATTACCACATCTTATGGAAAGGTGGCCTCATAGAACTCGTAATAGGGCTTTCTCTTTGTGGACCACATGTATTTATTTTTTTAGTTTTTTTTTTCCCTCCAAAGAATATACATTTTCTAACTTGCGTCTTTTCTTAAACTACAAATGAAAACTTTCTAAAGGCTTACTAGAAATAGCTTAATAGAAGCATTTGGAGGACAGGCCAAAAAAACCCCAACAGTTACTGTATGACTTTCAAAGGTGATAGTTTGATTTTTCTACAAAGATATCCATGCCCTAATCCTAGGAACCCACGGCCAAGTCACCTTACATGACAGAGGGAATCTTGCAGATACGATTAGAGGTATGGACACGGAGAAGGAGGGATAGCTTGGATTATCTAGGGGCATCCTGTCTAGTCACAAGTCCTTAAAAGCAGAGAACTTCCCCTGGATGGGTTAGATGGTTGAGATGGAAGACAGAGGCAGGAGCATGCGAGGGACTCAGCCTACTACCTACTGACTTTGAAGATGGAAGCAAGAGGCCATGAACCAAAAAATGAGGGTGACCTCTAGAAGCCGGGATGGCCCCTCAGCTGACAGCTAGCAACAACGTGGGGATCTCAGTCCCCATATCTGAGTCCCAGTTGCTGAATTCTGTCCAAAACACTAAAAAACAAGGAATTAGATTCTCCCCTAGAATCTCCAGAAAGGAACACAGCCTGCTGACACCTTGGTTCTAACCCAGTAAAATCCATATTGGACTTCTGACCTACGGAGCCACGAGATAGCACACTGCCTTGTTGTTTAAACCACTATGTGTAGTACTTATTACAGCAGCAATAAGAAACTAATGCATCACATGGTGGGCAAACAGCATTCATAAGGAAGATCTCAGTTCTTTTATTTTTTTCTACTCCAGACTATTTCCCAGAGATAGAATATTCTGGGGTTACCCACTTTAGCTGTGCACTAACCTCTGAAGGCCAGTTTGCTTTTTCAGAACTTTGAAAGGAAAAAAGTGAGTAAGAAGAGAAGAAAGGGGGGCGCCTGGATGGCTCAGTTGGTTAAGTGACTGCCTTCGGCTCAGGTCATGATCCCGGAGACCTGGGATCGAGCCCCGCATCGGGCTCCCTGCTCGCCGGGAGGCCTGCTTCTCCCTCTCTCACTCTCCCTGCTTGTGTTCCCTCTTTGGCTGTGTTACTCTCTGTCAAATAAATAAATAAAATCTTAAAAAAAAAAAAAAGAAGAGAAGAAAGGGAGGGGAGACATCAGAGCCTCAAGAGAGGCTCTTGCCTCAAAGGGCTGTTACTGTATAAAGAAAAGAGGCATTAATAAGGGCTGGATAAGTTTAGCGTCAACCAGTGACTGAGAGCAGTGTGGGAATGTGGAGGGAGGAGAGGTTGTCTAGGGGGGTGGCAGGGCCCAGGAGTGACAGGCTGAGAAGGAGATAGGCACAAGGGAAGAAGACAGGTGGGATGGGGGAGAGAGAGAGATTGAGAGGGAAAGAAAAGAAGAGAGGAGAGAAAGGGAGGGCAGCGGAGGGGAGGAGAGAAGACTTTTCTGGGATTAAAAGTGAGAGGTTCCCAGGAGATATAGAATTTTAAAAAGCTGTTAGGGATTTTTGTACTCATATCCCATACTGTATTTTTCAAAAATATAGGTAAAGATTGCAATTCTCATTTATACTATATTTTTCAAAAACAACTCCATTCTGAATTGAGCCAAAGGTCCATGATGAATCTGCTATAAGGACACAGGAAATAACTGCAGTGGAAAGAAATTAAATGTTTGGACAAAGGAAGAGACATAGACTCTAGATCACACTGTCATTTTCTGGTAACTTTTTGATAGATTTCAGTAGATAGATAAATAAGGTAACTGAAACTAACTTATTATAAGGTTCTTTTCCTATACCAGTAGCTAATCTCCATGGACCAAATATTTTTTATTTCAGCAACTAAACCTCCAGCTTGAACCCATGTTTGCTTAACATTAAATAGGATTATAGTTAGGCCAGTGTTCAAATTGCAGTTCCCACTCTTGGTAGCTATTTATATCTTTGGTGAAGTTACTCAATCTTTTGGAGTCACAGATACCTCACTTTCAAATGGGGATAATAATACTTGTCGTTCAATGTTATTGTGAGAATTAGATGCAAAATACATTCAGATAGTGCACAGCAGAGTTCATGGTACATGGCAATAAGCATTTAATAAACAGCAGCTACTGTTATGATTAGGGACAATGGAGGATATTGTTGTAATAGTTTAACCCAGGATATGAAAGAGGACAAGTGGATGACAGTTGATAAGATTTAATAGCAATTTCCTTTGGAACTGTTGACATAAATAAATGCATGAACCCATGATTATACATTTTTCAACAACTCCAGTTAATTGTGGTTTCATTTCTGAAACTGTTCTCAACTCCAGGACTTGTAGAATTAAAAAATACTGAGCATAAAATTCAGAGTAAATGAAAGCAATATACAATCCAGACTCTTGTTCCTCAGCATGTTACAATCATAATTAATAACATGTCCTTCCTTGTAATCCAACTTTCTTTTCTTGATTTCCCCCCATTTATGAGAATTCTGATTCGAGCCTGGGCTGCAATCTCGGTCAAGACTGAGAAGTGTTAAAAGCAGACTTTTGTCTTTGTTTCCCTCTAGTGTGATATACAAACACCTATCCAAAGCCTGTCTTCAAGCTATGGTCTTCTGCTTGGAGTACCCAGCGTCACGGCCACACTCCACCCAACTGCCTGTTTTCTTTTAAGAGTTTAGGAAAGAGTTTAGGTGAAGTCTGATGAGACTCCATTTCCTTTGCATATCGCTTGAACAGACACCTTGCTTTTGTTCCGGCTGCTCTCCCTTGCTCAGTGCTGTATTAGTTAGCGATAGCCATGATAATGCTGAGTAACGAGCTACATTAAACCTCGGTGGCTCATAGCAAAAACAATTATTCTCATACTCACAATAGTCTGTGGGAATATTGGGGGTCAGGGGCTCCAGGCTAGGAGACTCTTTTTGAGTCTACAAGTCTATTGGGCTCAGCTCCAGGCTATGGGTTGACTCTGGCTGGGCTCCATGTGCATCTCATCCTCCTGGGATGAGGGACTACCCAGGGAAAGTTCTCATGGTGAATAGTTTGGTGTACAAGCCAAACATCACAAGCACGGTTAATGTCTCTGCTCACAAACAATCACCAACTTAACTTGAAAGTGAGTCGAATGGCCAAGCCTAAGCCCAACATCAGCGAGGTGATGGAGGGCATGCTACCTCCACCGGGAGAGTACTGCAAAACTCCACGGCAAAAAGTATGCGTGGTGTTAGAGTAAACCACATGAAACAGCTGATCTCTGACTATTCTTTTTACTTAAGGAAAGATGTCAATTTTATATAGTTCAACCTTATACTGTTATTACCCAAGAGAATAAGGAATTGGAAAAAATAATCGATCTACCACAGATGGTTAATCAATAGACTTTTCAAGTGATCATACTGCCCTTCAAGACTGAAGCTCTTACTCTTACTCATTAAGTAATGGGTTTAGCTTGGTTTTCCATAGATGTCTTTGAGCAGTTTAAGGGAACTCCATCTACTTCTAGTTTGCTGAGTATTTTGATGATGAAAAGATGTTTTTGGTCTCTTTAAGGCTACTTTACATAGCCTGATAAATGAGCATCAGTGTTAGGGTTCAGTTCTTCATGAGATATAGTATCCCCATTTAATCCCAGTATTAGGAGTCTCTGTCTTGCTTAAAAGGCCTTTATTCTTATTGTAGTTAACATACTCTATTATAAAATATACCTAGGAATGCTCATTTTTTTTAACTTTTAGAAAATATTCCGGTGAAGATGAATGCACACAGATTAAAAATGTCATCGACTATAAGACAGCCTGCTTGTGTGGCAAGCTATGTTCATCATCTTTCCATCAAAAACTCCTAAACCTGAAACAAGTTTGCTACTCTGTAATTTCCCCATCTTCATTAACTTTCTTTAAATGTAATATCAACTGAGGAAATTTTAAATGAGTTCATTAGTGCAAATAGTCAACATCTTTTCTTCTCAACAATTGAAATAAGAAGAAATTTTTTAAAAATTTCTAAAAAAAAAAGTTATAAAAAATCCCAAAATCCATATAAGATGCATTTCGACTGAGTTTGACTTGCAACTGTGACATGAAACAAAATTCCTTATAAATCTAATATCCGTCACCTCATTCTTTTTCATCTTCTAATTCAGCATCTGTTACCTGGTTTACCTGTGGGTTTTTTGTGGTTTCTTCTTGGTCTAAGTATTTGATGACTAGAATTTGTCTCCCAACTTCTGATCTCCAATGAATTATGGAGGGACGATGTCCCTTCCATGACTGAGAAAATAAGCACAACAGCAAATACCTTGTTGCAGTGAATTGTAACTTTGTGGGTCATAGACCCTTTAAAGAAACTGAAGATTGCAAAAATCCTCTCCCCAGAAAAATGCACACATGTGCAGGTAAATAAAGTTCATATGCAATTTCAGGAAGTCTTCAAATGTGTACAGAGAATATAAAAAACCAAAATGCCTTTGAGCCTGTATGTGTAGTCAAATAAGCAAGGGTACTAGAAAAATTCCATAGGAGGAAATATAAGTATTTTCTCACATTTGGCTGTAATTTTTATGTCCAGCTTAGTCTCTTGTGTTCCAGACTACTCATTGTTCTGGACATCCCTGAGATCTTCAGAGATTACAGCCTTCTGCAGACAAATCCTAGAAATGATTCTGCCTCCTAGTGCAGCAGACAAGTGGTTAATGCTCCGGGGGACTGGAGAGAAAGAAAGCAATACAGACAGGGAAACAATATTTCATTTTGTCTAAGATCTCTTTTTTATTGAATTCCTTGCCCCTTTGTTCCCTTCTCTCCCAGCTAAGAGCTTCCCTTATTGTCTTGAGGATGGGAAAACACAAGTTGGGGGAAGGAGGAGGCTAATTTTTCAGCGAGGCTCTTCAATGCCAATGACATGACAGATGGATTTGGAGGTTCACACAATCACTTTTTCCTTAATCATGCTGGCTACCACATGGTGCAGAGACACAATTGGAAAGGAAGGCTTATCGAGGAAGGGTGTTTTTTAAGAATGCTGTCTATGCACAAGCTATGGAAAGCACACAGTTTGCAAAGCTATGAAGCAGCCTTGCATTCTAGGTATAGAACCCTGCCCTAAAATGCTGCAGTGTGTGCCCACATGGGCGCGCGCACACACACACACACACACACACACACACACACACACCCTTCTAGTCAAGCAATTGTCTTCTAAAAGATCCTTTCTAAAAGAAAACACATCTTTATCTGAAAGAAGCCACAAAGAAAAGAAGACTCATGCCATCCATCAATCTCTGGTAACTGGCATTCAGCTCACAGAGAGACTCCCCTCTTTTAATTTTTAAATCACCTTATCAATCAAAGCATGGTGTTATTCTCAGTTTCATTTGAGCTGTTCTGAGTTGATCCTATCTCCTTCTCTGCTGCTTGCTTCTTGGATATTCCCCTATTGTCTGTGTCTTATAGAAATCATTCAGAGGCTTCTGAGACACATGCTTAACAGAAGGTATTCATTTCTCTTCAGTTAATAAATACACGCATTTCTTTGGGAGACTGTGCCAGCTCGGTGAAGTTCGGGCTCTCAGTCTCCCACTCTGGGTCATTGTGACACAGAGTAGGCACTGGCAGGGAACCGCAGCAGAAGAAGAGAGCTCAAGTTGAAGTTCAATAGGCAAAACCTAGAGGCAGTTCTCTTAGCCCTGGGGCCGGGCTGTTCCAGGGAATGTCCTGGGAAATAAAACTTTATGGTGGTTCTGTCTTCATAGACCCTGGAGGAAATGAAACAGAAGAATACTTAACTTCTAGTAAAACATCGTAGCCCAGTTCTGATCCCAGGTGACCGCTTCCCCTACCATTCCTTTCAGAGTTTTCCGGGGTTGAGCTGTTGTGGTCCTGGTGTGGGTCTAGCTTGAAGAGAAACAAGGTGGTAGAGGATAATTATTCTCCTTTGTGACCTTACCCAGTAAACCCTGCACGAATGGCAGAATGGAGCACTTTTTCTTTTTCCTGTTAGGGTAACTGTCTTTCTTCCTGACACTTTTGAGGGCAGGCAGAGAGGAAAATTTATTGGCGCTTTCTTTTCTCATCTATAACGGTTTTATTTGAGGTAATATTTTGATCACCTTTTATGAGCTGCATTGTCTTTCCTAATGTAGAGATCTACACAATAGCCAAATCCTTGCTGTGTTTAGGGAAGCAAGAGAAGGCAAGGGCTGATGGGCAGCTCTCACGCAGAGCCGGGCTGAGGCATCGGATGCCAGACTGTGAAGTCCTGGACGCTCCTACAACACCTGAGATAACCCTCCAACGGTCTGAGTCAGCTCACCTGCCATTTTGGTTGTGTCAAGCTCACTCTTAAAAAGCGGCCATATAGGAAGAATAGTATTTATCTTTTTAGAAATTATACTTATTCAAGAAACAAACTAAGGTGTTCCTGATAGCATGTGTGTTATTACATCTCATTTTCTTTTATAAGATGAAGAAAAATATAAAAAACAATTGGAATCTTTTTTTAAAAAAAGATTTTATTTATTTATTTGACAGAGAGAAACACAGCGAGAGAGGGAACACAAGCAGGGGGAGTGAGAGAGGGAGAAGCAGGCCTCCCGCAGAGCAGGGAGCCCGATGTGAGGCTCGATCCTGGGATTCCAGGATCATGACCTGAGCCGAAGGCAGTCACCCAACCAACTGAGCCACCCAGGTGCCCTGGAATCTTTTATATTTAAAAACCTATTTATAGTTTTTATATTAATTTGAGATACATCAAGAGTCTACTTTGTAGAATAGGTACTAAGAAGGGTGCAATGATTAAAAAGGTATAATTTCTGGGGTGCCTGGGGGGGCTCAGTCAGTTAAGGTTCTGTCTTCGGCTTAGGTCATGGCCCCGGGGTCCTGGGATCAAGCCCCGCATCGGGCTCCCTGCTCAGCGGGGGGCCTGCTGCTCCCTCTGCCTATCACTCCTCCGCCTTGTGCTCATGCTCTCTCTCTGACTAAATAAATAAAATATTTTTAAAGACATATATATATATTTATATTTTTCTGCTTAGTGAGCTTAAAATCATGTATATCGTTTTAATATTTGTGATCAAGTTGATTCCATAAGTCCCATATTTGCATAGTCAAATTAGGAAATGAAAATTTCAAATGTCAATTTGAAGATAGGTATCAATGTACTTCCTTCATCAACAAAAAACCTCGTATGCACCATATTCACTTGTGCTGTAATACAAGAACAATAGCTTGCTAAGGAAATGGACTTTTCATGTTATCTAGTTGCTTTTCCTCTGTCCCCTGTCCAAAATTCCAACTGGGGAAAGACTGAGTTGTAAACAAATGCTTACAGAAAACTTTCAGATGGGTAATAACTATCCCCTCAGATCTTTCTTTTTGTCTGGTATCCTGGTCACTTGATCTGTACAGCACATACCTCGCAGCCTGAAGTATACTTCAGCTCTTGGCATACTTGAATATTTAATGCCAAATGCTGAATGTTCAGGGTCGAATGAATGCTTCTTTCATTGTGCAGCTACTTGTCAACCGCACATGTACTACAGGAAAAGATTTCCCTCCCTGAAGTCACCGTCATCCCTTTGTGCCAACATTCTGAGTAGCCCTATGACAACTTTAGTCTCCATTCCCTGAGCACAGGGCTTAAAGAAAGTCCTTAGCAATGTTCTTTTCTTCCCCTCAAACTTTTAAAGAGTGAACACCAGTGTCTCTAATTCCACGTTAGCCATTGTACCATGTTTTCCAGGGCAAGCCCACACCAGGGTATAAACTCCTAAAATCAGATTTCCCCTGTGTCCTCTGGCTGCTGGAGGCATGATAACACATCTTCAGATGAGTTGCTGACTACTTTTTTTCTTAAAAGATTTTATTTATTTATTTGTCAGAGAGAGAGAGAGAGAGAGAGAGAGCCCAAGCAGAGGGAGCGGCAGGGGAAGTAGCAGAGTGAGGAAGGGGCAGACATGTGGAACTCGATCCCAGGACCTGGGGATCATGACCTGAGCCGAAGGCAGATGTTTAACTGACTGAACCAGCCCCATGTCCCAACCTGCTGACTATTTTTAAAAACTTTTATGAAGAACCTAGTTCAATACCTGCAATTGACTTGTAGATTTCTATGCACTTTGTTCAATTTAATTCCCCTTTCAGGGCAGGGAAGAAAGTATTATAACATCCCCATTTTACAGATGGGGATTAGGGGACTGAGTTCCAGGGAAATGGACGACTTGGCCATGTTAACACTTAAATTCAGGTCTCCGGGGCCATTTAAAAATATATATAGCTCAACTACCTCTCCCATTTATTAGCTCAGAACAAAATTGTGCCTGAAATGTACAAAAATCAGTCAACTACATGCCACATTTGAATCTATAATAGGAAGTAAGCGGGGGTTGCACTTTTCCCCCAAGTTTTCTAAACAATGTAAAAAACTCATTTATTTCAGCCTGAACATTGTAATATAACATTTCAGCATTTTCCATTAAAACCAAGAAATTACCACATATCCAAGTAAACTAAAGAACGCTATAATTGTTCCTGTTTCAGAAATGTCATTGGATATGTTAGCAAAGAGCCTTGTTATTCTACGTGCCATAAATATTACTGCTTGAGTGGGTAAAATGCACGGGTTTTAAATTCCTAATCAGTGTTTTCAAGCACTCACATAGGCACTTCATGATTGCACTTTCACTGGGTATTTTGGTTGTTCCTTCCAACTATGAAAGAAACCAGCACTTCTGTGTCTCTCTAAGGGCGTAGTGTCAGCTTCCTGAGCTCTGCTGTCCCGGATTTCTGCATGTCCATCACATAGGATGCATACTTGTCCTTGGCTTTGTGTTTCGGGAAGGGACTTCTTCTAAGTAACACTCTTGGTCTCTCCCAAGGGCGAGAGATCCTTCCACTTTCCCACGTGAGAGGAGTTGTGATGTGATTGTTGGGGTTTGCAAAGAATTAGCATCTATTGGTCATGCTCCTTGAACGTGTGATAGAAACTATTAAAACACTGCAAACATTGAAGGGTCCTTTCTCTGCCATGAAAGGAGTAATTCTGACTGAATTATTTGCTCTGCAGATCCAAACAAACTCTCCCGTAGAGAGAGAGCTGCTGAAAGCCCAGGTTAGCCCCCAAATTAAAGTCATGTTCTCCAGTTGGTTCTAACTGTAATGAAACTGACATTTCAATCTTAACATTCTTATTTTATGTCTTAGCTCTCAGTTAACTGGAAGACGAATATGTTATTTATGATTTCCCGATCCCCAAAGTAGCAAGTATTTCAATCCTCACACACACCAATGCCCACTATCAATGACCAGAACACCTGGAAAGCTGAAAACAGACTTTGGAATTTTCATCGGCTATCTGCTGTTATTAAACGACACAGGAAAATTATCCTAAGTGAAGGAGGTCATGATAACCCTACAGTCACTCATCCATTCATTTCATTAATGTTATCATGTAGAGACTGAGCATTGTGCAAGGAGAGGAGGCTATAAGGACAGGTAGGACATGGTGCCTGCCTTGAGCAATTTGCAGAGTGCCTAGAAGGCAGGCAGGCAGACCAGAGATGACATAGCAGTACGATCAGTGATGTGACATGAATATTACAGGGACCATGGAAGCTCAAACGCAGGTCCTGGGATGAGGGGGTGGGTGGGGTTAGGTCAGCCTAGATGGGGGAGATATGAACTGAGCCTTGAGGATGAGAAATGACTGGACAAAAACAGAAGGTGGGGGGATGGAGTTGCAGGCAAGGGGCTAAGGATGTGCTCAGGAAAATGCTAAGGATGTAGTAAGGCTTGGAGTAAAAGACCTGTGGAGACCTTGATGAGGTTGAAGGGCAGGTACAGGGGACACGTTCCTTTGTATCAAGTCCAGTGTAGAGAAGAGAGTTTTTTCCCACTAAATTCATTGTCCTTGCCCCTGAACTGTGTCCTTAGGAATGGACGTGCTAATGGGCTGAGGCCAAGATCATGGGGCAGAGCTCCACCCAAAGTATATGCATTGACGGTAGGGTGGGTGATCCCCCAGAGAGAAATTGGGGGTGCAGTTCTGTGTTGTTTGGAGACAGGAGAATGGAGAGCACACATGCTCACCATAAAGGAGATTAATTCCCACTTGGGCCAAAATCGGAGGGAGGTGGTCAAGGTCACTTGTGTAAGAAATTTCTAGGTATGAATCCTAGCTCCATCACATATGAGCTGAAAAGCCTGGGACAAATTACAGAACCCTATTACCATCAGTTTTCTCTTCTGTAAAATGGATATAATGAAGCCTTCTTCCCAGGGTTGCTCTGAGAGAATATATAGAAGCTCAGGAGCAGGGCTATAAGGCGCTTAATGGAAATTGTTAGCATTACGTATCTTTGGTGCCATCCGAGCTTTTCCCTTTCCCATCCTGTCACCCTTGACTCATTTGTAAGCAAGGTTTTAGTATGTTTTAGTCATGATATCTTCTGCCACATAACAACTGCCGCAAACTTTAATAACTTAAAACAACAGTTTATTATTTCTCACAAGTTTGTGAGCTGACCAGGGTTCAGATAAATGGTTCTTTTTCTGGTCTCACTTAGAGTGTCTCATGCTGCTGTTGTCAGATGGCAGGAGCTGGAACAGTCAAGGTAGCTTAAGAAACATGTCAGTTTCCTGGGTGGGATGGCCAGAAGGATGGACTCAGATGGGGGCACTCCTCAAGTAATCTTAGGACATCTCTCTGCGTAACTTCTTCATATCTGTTTCTAGAGCAGCCAGATTTCCTGGTAAATCAGATGCTAGGGTCTCTTAAGGCTTAGACTCAGAACATGACTTATGACACCTGCTCTGGGTAAAGCACCCTGATTCAAGGAGAGAGGACCTCGAGTCTTCACGGTTCATTGAGAGTCTTTTTTTAGAAGCCAGCTCTTTCACGCCGACTTTAATTTTTGTAGCTCAGGTCTACGATCTCATATTCAAAACCCTTAGAGTCACATAGTTTTCACAATTCAGGTCTTTAAAATAGTTTCCAGAGTGAATATAATGCATGAACTTTATCTTGCATGCCCAGCAAACTTTGGGGCCACATCCCATAAGCAAGCACCTTATGATTCCATAATCAGTTGTGCTACTCAGGGGGAATAACTGCAGAGTACAGTGAGCCTCATAGACGGTCAGATCAAGTTTTGGTGTTTTCAGAGGTTATTGGATGTTAAACTGTGAGTAAAATATCATGCACCTGTATTCTGAGTCAAAATAATCTTTTAAAGATATAATAAGTTTCTCTTATCTTGGGGGCATATACCTGACCTCAATACAGGCCCTCTGGGAAACAGACACCAAAACATAATGAGAAGTGTGAGCAACTGGGGGGAGTTGTTGAAAGGTGAAGGGAACCGCAGTGGGGGCAGGGGGCAGCCTTCAGACCATGGAGTAAGTCTGGTGTCCATGAAGGAAAGGGGGAAGGACAGAGGATTGGCTGCCGAGAAGCTCTGAGAAATTTTGGTTAGCCCCATGCAGAGCCCCACTGGAGCAAAGATGGCCTCTTCGAGGTGTCTGGTGTTAGGCAGGACCAGCCAGGCCTCATCCCTCTGCTGGCTCGGGCTCAGTCGTGGGTGGGCTGGGAGCCTCCCTGGGAAGAGGGCACCCTGACTCCACTCGCAGATGCCTCACACAGGTTCTCTGCTCCAGGGGCATCCGAGCCCCGGCCTCCATGGCTGCCACGATCCTTCTTCCCCAGCACCCACGTGCTTTGTTCCTTCAGTTATTAGTTTCCAGGAAACATAGTGCTTTTCAGGACCGTGTCCTCCATGTAACTGAGGGTTCAAGTCCCATCTCGGGACTATCTAATGACTCTCTAAGTCATGTTGAGTTGCTTCCCCCCATCTTCCAAGCCTATCAAACAAACCATTTACAAGTTGTCTTTCCTATGCTTTCCTGAGATGTCAGAGTGAACAATCACTTATAGTGTGAATCAGGAAGGGATGCCTCTGAGAGAGAAGGTCCAGAGGCCTTGAAGGGCTGTGGGGACACGGCAGGTGACACTGTGCTTGGCAAACATGTGGGGCGACTTTCGGAGCAGCGGATATTCCCCGGGACTTTTAGGACTCTGCCACATCTCCCTCTCCCTCGGCAACCCCTAACAGGAAGCCCAGAGGGGGTACCCCATGTCCCCAAGTAGTGACAGAACGGGAATGGACTCCCACGCCAATTCTGTCCATCATCCCACTCTGCCCTGCCCCTCCTCACATTGGGAAATTTTCTCCAGGTGACATTTGCTCCCACCTTATGGCAGGGCTGGGTTTTAATAGTATCTGAAAGGTCCGAAGGTGACAAAAATTAAGATCACATCTCTCTTTAAATAGTTATTCAAAAGACCCCTTTAAAAATGTGTGGATCTTCCTGCCAGATTAAAAGTCCCCAGGGGGAGTCTTCCCAAGACTTCTGGGCCACTAAACATTCTGCCCGCTCCAGGCATTTTCCACTGAGTTCCACATTCTCTTGGAAGTAGACTCGCTGCAGATGTTTGTGAAATCTTCCATGGCAGGGGAACAGTGGGTGCATAGAAATTATAAAGGGTGCAAAGGAGGGTTCAGAAATAACTCTCACTAAATCCCTGACTGTTTGCTCTAAAATGTGGGTAGCTAACTGTCCTTTGCAAATGGCCAGCCGTGCAGGGTGGACAAACTTGTTTAGCTAGACCCAGCATGCTTTGGTAGATTTTAATATGATAATCCAATAAAACTTACAGCAAGGTTAATCTGACACATATAGTGATGTACATAATAGTTATTGTACTATATGGTAATTAGGCATCAATGAAAGCAGTTCCCATAAATGCCTATAATTAGATTTGGAATTCCTCCATGGGTGGAGGAAATGGATAGAGAATCTAGAAAATGCTATTGCATGTTTAATATATTACAGAGTTTTTCTTAAAAAAAAATTACCCTCAACTAGCTGCTCTGATGCCCATTTTGTGACAGAGTTCTGAATCAGTGAATGATCATTATTCTTTTTTTCTCTCAGTTGCTTCTCCAGGATCATAAAGATAAGGAGGACGAGGGTGTGGTGGGCCACGAGTCTCCTCGCAAGCTGAGCAGGGAATTCTGCTATCACAGTAAGAGGATTTTTTCCATGGAAAAGGAAAAAATATATTGAATATGGAAGAAAGTGGCTAAAATGAATACTATTTTCGAACAGTTGAGTCAAATTTCTAGTTTTTATTTTTGGTGAATCTTCTAGTAGCTTCTTATCAGCACCAGTGTTCTTGGTATTCTGAGCTACTCAGTCCTCTTAGACATCCCCAGGCAGGAATACCAAGTTCTCTTTTTAAATTCTCTTGCAGGGGTGCCTGGGTGGCTCAGTCAGTTAAGTGGTCTGCCTCGAGTCAGGCCATGATCCCTGGGTCCTGGGGAGTCAGGCTCTCTTCTCAGTGGGGAGTCTGTTTCTTGCTCTGCCTCTGCCACTCCCTCCATTTGTGCTCTCTCTCTCATTCTCTCTCAAATAAATAAACAAAAATCTTTAAAAAAATTCTCTTGCCACTGCACTCGATAGCCACCAAATTGCATTTATTGAGCAAATGCCCTGTACCAAAACGGGCTCAGGGCTGGAGATAAGGAGGATCAAGCAAGGTCCCTGTTCTCAAGTGGCTTGCATCCTAGAGGAGGAACTAACTGTGTAAGTAGATGGCAGTGCTACAGCAGTATGAGAGGTCATAGCAGGTGTGTGTGTGTGCGGTGGAGACACAGGGCGGAGACTTAAAGGTCTATGCAAAGGAGGTGAGACTGAGATGAGTCTTTGTGACTGTGCTGGAGTTTTCAGTATAGGAGAGGAGGAGCCTTCCAGACTGATGGGGTGTGGAGACGTGGAGGTCACGCACTGGAGGATGAGCAGCTGCTGTGGGAATAGGAAGCTGGGTGGCACTTATGCTGGGAAGGGGCCCAGACACCATGAAAGGGGTTTGGACTTCCCTTTGAAGGCAACAGGCAGCAGTGGGAGTGAGTCCCTTCCTAATGACCCGGGACTGAGTTCCCAGAACTGGTCCAAGCTCTCAGATCCTAGAACAGCCTTTTCTGTGGGATCTTTGTGAGAGTCCAGCTGCTCCTGGCTCTTCATCTTCTTTCCACCTGTTCCTCACCCAGACTCCTGTGGCCAGCTGGAGGGGCAGGGGATATGGGGCAAACAGCCGTCCCCGCCAGTACCTCATCCTCCACACCACCAGTTCCCAGGCCAGAATCTCCAGCAGCTGCCACCGCTTCCCAGGGGAGCCCAAACAGTTGTCGTTTTGGCATGTGGACACGGTAGAAATTTGCCATTCTTTCCGACTCAGACTTATCCGGCTCTCTGACTTCCTAAGAAATAACTCAAGTGGACTTAGGAACTGATTTTGAGGACATTTGAGCTAAGAATCAGAAAAAGGTCCCAGCTTAGCAAGAGAACCCTACTTCCCACATGCACCCCAGATGCTTGTGATCCTTTTTAGAAGAGTCAAAGCCTTCCACGGTCAGAGATAAAAGGCTGCACCCCCAGAGAAGCCTGGGGAACCATCATCCAGTATAAATGAGTTTCAGCCACACCAAATAGTTTCCTTTCCTTTAATGTGGAGGAAGAATTAGAATCTTAAAAGTGCAGGGCAGTGAAGATGAAGGGAAGGGACAATTGCCAATTTGTGCCAGGAACTAGGCGAGCCACGTTATGCACACTACATAAACTAATTCTCGCTGCAAGCCCAGTGAGATGGGGATTATTCTTCCCATTTTATAAAAGAAGACACTACTGCTCAGGGAATTTAGACTACTTGTGCAAATGAGGCTTGGGATTTCAGAGTTTCTACCTGGATGACTCTGGGGGAGAAAGGGAGAGGCTGGAATCCTTGGGTACCATCTTTGCTGTGGGTAGGCAATAAAAGACAAGTTTTTCTGGGAGCTTGGCAGCGCTAGTGCCTTGCCCTAATGGAGCTTACCTTCCAGTCGGGCATGAAACCCTAGGAAGTAATGACTTCTGGTGTTTAGTTAAGCACAACACCGTCCAGGAGCAAGCACAAAACTAGAGGAGTCATCTTACAAATTATTGTGCACAATCCTCATTTCCCTCCTAGGAAAACCGAGGCCAAGAGAATGGACGTGATTTTCCAGGGTTAGCTCATTTGTGAAAGCTGGGATGAGCGCCTCGGTGCTTACCAGCTGAGGGAAATATTCACAGCCCCTTCAATAGGCAATCTACCTAATTGTACTCTGAGGCTTTTGTGTGGTGTTTCTGCTTCCGCCAGGAAAGCTGTTGGCAGGCCTGGGCCTGGCTGGGGTGCCTTGTGGGGGAGATGGGTGGATCTCGGGTGCCTGGCAAGGGCAGAAGAGAGGGAGAAACAGAAGCAAATGTGTAAGCAACGGCTGTATTTTCTCTGAAGCTTTAGTCCCAGCCGCAAAATTTACAACAATTAAATGCCCCCCAGAAATAGTGGTAGCTTCTCTTTGAAAGGTATTTAACATGAACAGCACAATTTTGATGACCAACCAAGGTCCATAAAAAGAATTTTTGTCTGTATGTGTCATGTCTCTGAGGCCTGATGGCTCAAATGGGGTATCATGAAGCAGTTGTGGGAGGTGCATGGAGACCAAAACATTATATCTGTCATTAAACTTGATATTCACAGAAGTTATTTATAATTGTGGAGCAGGTGAAGTTGTTTTCCTTACTGCCAATCGTCTCGTGTTGTTTCTTCCCCCAGGGAAATTTCTCAGAACAAGACATAAAACTTACTCATTCCAAAGTGTAAATAGCAAACGAGGCTTAAAGTAATATTTCTCCTAGGAGTGTTTTCATTCTAACATTTTAAGTCAGATAAATTAAGCTTTATTGGAAAAACAGCAGGCTTTATTTCAAGATGGAAGAGGACCTTCAAAGGGTGAGTAGAACATTCTTGGTGCTTCTGAGATCACAATATATGAGTGATTCTTCAGTCTTTAAGTTAAAGGACACTTTTCTGCTTGCAAAAATGATGGCTACCTATTAGTTAATGCAAATCCAATGTCCAGAGTTCACCTAATGCTATGAGTAGATAATAATAATGGATTAGAATTTATTGACTATTTACTGAGCAGCAGGCCTTGAAAGAAACACTTCATGCCTGAAACTAATTTCATCCTACCAGCTCCCTGTGCGATAGGTCTTATTATTATCTTGATTTTATAGATAAAGAATTTAAGTTTATAGAGAACCAGGAGGTTACCAAGGAAGATTTTACTGTTTCCATTTCACAGCTGGGAAAACAGAGCCTTAAAGAGAAACTTAAACTCTTACCTAGTCTTTGTCGCTCTGCTCCTATCGTCTCTAACTTTTGTTAATACAGAAACAAGTATTGCCTTCTTTTAATTTCATGTTGTTTTGAGATTCTGCTTTGTATGTGATGTTTAATGACAGGCTAAGGCATTATATCTGAAATGAATATAAATAAGTCCAATTTGGCCCCTGTTCCCAAACCAGATTGATAAGGGCAGTATTTTGTGAGGTTCATTTGTGGACATATGTGACTACATTGTTTCTTAAATGAACATGAAAACCATGATGATTATGATCTTTTGAAAAATTCATGGTTGAATCACATCCAACTTAATTATGAGATTTGCCTTATGAGGTTGTGTGTACAAGTCATCAAGCAAAAGAAAGAACAGAAGGTCACAGAATTCACATCCGTGCAAGCATATGGATGGGTGTCTAAACACACACACACACACACACACACACACACACACACACACACACACAAATACAGACATTTCCACACATCTGGCTTGATCCAATCCAGAAAGAATCAGGAAATTCAAAGTCAAAATAAAAACCATTTTTATTTGTGGACTGTCTGGAGAAGTATCATGGAATGTTACAGAAACGAAACTCAAAGCAAGGCCCTGGGACAGTTCAATTAAGAGCTAAGTGAAGAGGAGTGCCCAAACCTTGTGTCGGTAATTAAGACCCAAGGTCTGAATCTCCCTCTACCCACGATGTCTTCTCTCCACAGGACAAGTCACTGGGTAAAGAAATCACAGAGAGGGGCGCCTGGGTGGCTCAGTTGGTTGGGCTACTGCTTTTGGCTCAGGTCATGATCCTGGAGACCCGGGATTGAGCCCCACATCGGGCTCCCTGCTCGGGGGGAAGCCTGCTTCTCTCTCTCTCAGTCCCTCTGCTTGTGTTCCCTCTCTAACTGTGTTTCACTCTGTCAAATAAATAAATAAAATCTTAAAAAAAAAAAAAAAGAAATCACAGAGAATCAGGCAGCATGCCGGGCATAAGAGAGACAATAATATTTTTTGCATCATATCTGGAAAGAAATGAAAAGTTATCATTCTACTGTAGTTTTGGGCTGGACCCCCTTTTACCTTGATGAACCACACAGGCAGCTTTCTGTATGGACACAAGATGTGGCAAAAAGGAACCCAGGAAAAAAGTGTTAGCAAGGCTTTGCATCAAGCATATTATCTGGCATGGAGTAGACACTCAGTAACATCTGTGGAACCATTTATTCAACAAGAAAATAACTCATTCAACAAATAGATATTGAGTTCCTGACATGGGCCAGGGATTGTTCTCAACTCATGGGATATAGCAGAAAACAAAGTAGAAAAATCTTTAATGTAATGGAGATTATATTCTAATAAACAGCATGTTAACAAATACTTAGAATATATCATGTGTCTAAAATGGTGACAAGGGCTCTGGTAGGCTAAATAATGGTTCTCAAAGATGTCCACATCCTGATCCCTGGAACCTGCACAAATGGTACCTCATATGGCAAAAAGAGACTTTGTAGAAGTAACTAAATTAAGGATATTGAGGTGGGGGTGATTATCCAGGTGGGCACAGTGTAATCACAAGGATCCCCATAAAAAAGAGGCAGGAGAATCAGAGTTGGGGGTGGTTGTGACCACAGAATCAGAGGTCAGAGGGATGAGGGGCAACAAGCCAAAGGACGCAGGCAGCTGGGGAGGGGAGGGGGTGAATTCTGCTCTAGCCTCCACAAGGAATTTGATTTTCTATGATTTCAGACTTCTGACCCAGAACTGTAAGCAAGCAAACAAACAAAAAAAACCCACCAAAATTGTTTGAAGCCAGTAAACTTGTGGTAATTTGTTAAAGCAGTAATGGGCAGCTAATACAAATGCAAGGGGGAACAAAGGCATGGGGATAGAGAATTTCGAGGTGGAGAAGGCAGGGGCAGAGAGTGATTACATTAAAATAAAACAAACAGGGAAGGTGTGCCAGATTGTATTTTCTAGAGATGGCTATGGCAAGATCTCCCATCCCACATACTTGTCTTACAATGCAACTTTGATTGTCCCCCTGTCAGAAGGTGGGAGTTTATATGTTTCTCCCCTTGAGTATCAGTGGGCTTGGGTCTATGGTGAAAGGTATACTATGTTACTTCTGAAGCTAGGGCGTGAGAGTTGCCAGGGATCCACGTGGTACTCTTGGGATACCCACTCAGTCACCATGCTGTAAAGCCCAACCAGCCCCGTGGAGAAGCCACATAGAGATGTTCTGGCTGAGGTATCTGCTGACAGGCATCATCAACAGGCAGACATGTGAGCGAGTGAGCTTTCAACTCCTGCTGTCATGTCACCCTCAGACTTGAAGACCCCAGTCATTGTGGACAGAGACAAAACCATCTTTACTGTGACTATATTTATTTGGTGGCTATAAAAGTAACTGGAATAGGAGTCCACACCAAGAAGGTAACATCCCTAAAGGAGGTAAGGGAGCACAGCAGTATCTGGTGGGAGATTATTCAAGGTAAGGAAAAAGATAACGACAAAGACCCTTAGGGGAGAGTGCCCAGCATGTGCCAGGAATGGGTAGGGGGCTGCTGTGGCTAAAGTGGGGGTGTAAGAGGGAAAGTGACAGAAAATGAATTCAGAAGGGTATTGGAGGAGGGCAGATCATGTAGGTACTTGTAGACCACTGAAAGAATTTGAGGCTTTCCTCTGAAACTAACAGTTTTGAGGCGATGGGGGTATGATCTGACTTACATTTACAAAAGATCATTCCAACTGCTATATTCAGAATTGACTGTGGTGGGTCAAGTGTAGAAGCGTGGAGAGCAGACAGGAAGGTATTTTTCTAATCAAGAAGAGAGACTTGGACCAGATGGTAACAATAGAAATGGTAAGTGGCTGCATTTGTATATAGTGTGAAGGTTTAGTCAGCAGGCTATTTAGGATATATTTTGAAGGTAGAGCTACTGTGATAGATTAAAGAGTGAGGGAAAGAATGAATGCAAGATTTGCCTCAACAACTGGAAGAATAGATTTGCCATTTATGAGATAGCAAAAACTGTTAAAAGAGAGAATCTGAGAGGGAAAACCATGAGTTCAGTTTGGGATACGAGGAGGAGATGCCTACTTGACTCTAAGAACAGGCTCTTGATGTACAGGTTTGGCCTTCAGGGAAGAGGAGTAGGCTGGAGACACAAATCAAAGAGTGTACAATCTTGAGACGGGTTGAGATCACCAAGGGCATGACTAAAGAAAGAGAAGGGATCTGAGGACTGAACTCTGGGACACTCTAATTGTAGGGGTCACGAAGATGAAAAAAAACCAGCAACACACACTGAAACACGGCAGCCACAAAGATAGAAGCAAAACCAGGAAAAAGTGTGGTTTTCTGGCAGACCAAGGAAAAAAAATATGGTTCCCTGGAAGACAATTAAAGAAAGCATTTCATGGAGGAGAGAGTGATCAGCAATGTCAAATGATGAGGTCAACCAAGATGAGAAGTGAAAGTGACCATTAGCTTTTGCAAAGCTGGAGTCCTAGGTTACCTTCGAGAGACTTGTTTTGGTGGTGGAGGTAGTGGAGAATGAATGAATGAATGAATGAATGAATGAATGTTGGTCAACAGGCTTCAGGTGAGTACTTCTTCTTTTGAAGAATCTGGAATACTTTCCTGTCAGAATACAAGAAAAAAAGACCTGGAGAGTACTCAGAGGTGGCCAAAGCACTAGCTGAGTACATTCAGATGTTGTCGATCTGACTCTAGACATAACGGTATTTTAAGGGTTCATTACAAAGTCCGAGACAAGAGTAAGTCATACCCTTTGTTGATTTGCCTATTAAACAAGCCTCAACCTTCCTTCCAAAGCAAAGATAATTTAGCCTCCTGGTTAAGACTAGTCTGTGAAGTCAGTTTGCCTGTATTTAAATCTTGATTTTCCGAGTTACTAAGAAAGTGCGTGGCTTATTTAAATCTTAAATTCTTCACCTGTGAAATGGGGTTCATAATAGTATCTACCACATAGGGTGGTGTAAGGATTGGATTATGTTAAATATGAACAGTGCCTGATTCATGATAAGCTTTCAGCGACTGTTAGCAGTTATTACTACTAAATACTATCTGGGTGAAGAGAAAACTTCCGTAACGGCTCAAGGTAATTCAGTGCTACACGAACAGCATTTGATAAGCTGATCTCTGTGAGACCGAGTTTAGCTGGTTTAGCTGTAATAGGTATTTTCTATAGCTGTGGGATTTTATAGTCTCCGGGAACACCAAACAACCTTTGTTATATTAGAATTGAATCAGTGAAGAGGGGACTGCCAATTTTAACCTGTGTATTTTAGACTCAGGATCAAAACACACACAATAAAGAACGTCATAAACAGCAAGGTATTATGCAGCTCTGTTACCATGACATGGTGACTTTGATGTCGACCCTTTGGAGCTTTACTGTCCTGGGCTTTGACCACTTCTTCCCAAAACCACCACTAATATAGACACCCGTTTAGAATGAGCTATTTGGCTGGTGGAAATGATCAGGGAAGTTCCATACTCCAAATGGAATGACTGAAATATGCTTGGGAAGGCTAGAAAGGAACAACCAGAATGCAAAGATAGTCCTTCAAAAAAGTCTAAAAACTTTGACATGTTTTCAAATTTAGGATCCCTAGCATATCCATGTGATGTGATCCTAATCCTTTTGAAAGCATACATTGCCCTAATGAAATCATTAAAAGCGAATGACAAACACAACAAATAGAGAATCCTAATTCAGCTTCCACACATGGAAACAATTGTCTAAATTGTAGCAAAACCTGGCAGTCCTACATTGGCCTTATTATTCATTTGAGAACAAAATCAGAAAGCACGAAAAAATCATCCTTGTACGTAAGTTTTGTTTTCTTTACACCTCCAAATTATGATTTGCCTGCTGTTGTATTTGAAGTAACTCCTGCTCCCCGCCCCCAAAAAATCAAGTTTCTAAACCAAAGTAAAGCATAAGACCATAATCTCAGCAATTCAAATAAATTTCTTGAATTCTTGCCTCAGTTTCTTCATTTTTCACAAGAAGGCCTTCTATAGCTGTCGGTGGGGGAGTGGGAAAGTATGAATAAATTTGGAACATGGAACTGAGAAGCACCCACCAGCATTGCAGGGGAGCTGCACAAACCCCAATATCCCAGCCCATTGTCCACAGATGAGAGCAAAGCAGGGGAACACTGTCTGGGAAGCCTTTGCTGCTCACGGTGGAGATAATGGACCAAAAGTTCTGCAGCACCTGGGGGCTTGTTACAAATGCAGAGCTTTAGGTCCTATCCCTGATCTTCTGACTTGGACTCTGTCTTTCAGGCTTCTCCCCCAGGCTTGTGCATGCACATTAAAGTTTGAGGAACTCTCGTCACTTGAGGCTGAGAAAAGCTTCTGAACTGCTTGCTCAGCTTCATGTGAGCCTGCATTTGCAAAGCCAGTCTTAGAGTCAGGCGGGTGACTGACAGCTTTGAGGACAAAGGTACAATAAGTCCCATATCATTATGCATAAGTGTTCCTCCTTACCCATTAAGAAGGTTCAAAAGATACGGAACTGCAGATATTCCACATAATGACCTTCTAAATTTCTTGGCACCAATCATCTTCTAAGAGACTCCAGTGCCTGCACATATTAAATCAAACCTCCTCTTGGCACAAACTCTCAGTTCTCTGCTGCTGACTTTTAAGCCATGCCCCATAAATGAGGCTACTGGAGAAAACATAGCAGTAGTAACACAGACTAACTATAGATTGGTACTTAAGGAAATAAAAAAGATTAAATCACCTTTGAGAAGCAGGTCTAATTATTAACTGTGGTGTAGTTTCTGCATTCATTGAAATTCTGTTTATCCTGCATTCTGACAGTGGAGGCAAAAAAGAGAAACAAGAATCAGCTGTGGGACTGTATTCACAAACATACAGCTGTTGCCTTAACTATAGGGTCATGTGTACCGTGGCTTTGTTTTTCTTGTCTTCCAGGTGTTTTCTGGCGCTGTGTTATGGAGAATTTCAATGAGCTGGAGTTGGAGAACTCTACCCGGTATATAAATTAAACTCAAAGCTTCTCAAAGCAAGTTCAAGTCAAATTGCTATCCTCTGCTTATTGCAGGTGGTTACTAGGGAAGCAATGGAAATGACACTTTTTAGGCCAGGCCCTCATAAATCAGGTGTTTCCACACTTCTTGAAGTGACAATAGAAAGCCAATTGAAAAACATAATAGCAAAAGACACTGCTCCTACACTGTCGTCAGACTTTGGAGTGAGTAAAATGTTTGACAGGAAAGATTGTGTGTGAACATTATTCATTGTACCAAGAGCCATTCAAAGGCACCTTCAGAGCAAAGATTAATGAAAGAGAATTCTCAGGAAGTAACCTAATACAGAATTGCTTCCTCTCCCCTACCTACCTCTCCTTTGGGGAGATCCATATTTAGCTTGGGACAAGATTTACAACTCTGAAGACATGATGAAAGGCAAGTCATAGTTTACAGTTCTCTTCTAGTATAAGAGTTTCACCTCTGGACATTTGTCTGACATTTCTTAACCCAATTTGGATTTCCCCTTGGTGTTTAGAAGGCCAGGAAGACATCACTGATGAGTGAGAAGCCAGATGTCCAATGTCACACTGACATTGTGAAACCAATAGCCCAACTATAATGATCCTCAGTTTGATCTGAATTTGATGTCCTGATGCTGTCTCTTTCGATCTATATAATTTCCAAATGCCAGATCCACTTTCTTGACACTCTTATTAATATTTTTTGCCCATCGAAACTGATCATGGACACTTTGAAGAGTCAGCCTGGAGTTATCGCTTAAGAAAAAAGCATGGAAGGAAGACTGATTTCATATGTCAGGCCACACTTATAAGCAGCTTAGTTTCTCTTCTGAGATGTAAAAAAAAAAAAAAAAAAAAAAAAAAAGGTAAAAAAAAAATCTTTCTAAATTCTGTGGCTGAAGTACCACGTCCCCAGGTATTGTAGGGAGCCACCTTCTTGAAAAAGTGCGATGATGATCCAAGAATGGGAAACTCCACATTTTCATAACTGAATGACAGCCGCTTGTCTGTGAGATAAATAGTGAGGCATTTTCTGGTCCACAATAAAGACCATCAACTCTTCAGTCACTCTTCAGAATTTAAGCATACATTTACTGTGAGCTAATAGAGAGAAGCCTGCCATTGGGAATAAGTATGTTTTCTACTCATTCTTTGAAGTTTGTGGTTCCCAACCTTCTTGAGCATTAGAACTCTTTTTAATTTTTTTTAACAGATTTTATTTTTCTTAGAGTACTTTTAAATTTATAGCAATTTTGAGCAGAAGGAACCAAAATTTCTTATATGGCCCCCACCTACATGCTTCACCTCTGCCATGGTCGCCTTCCCTCACCAGAGCATTATGATTGTTATAACTGATGAACCTGCATTGGCAAAGCATTACCACCCCAAGTCGTTCATTGACTTTAGGGTTCACTCTTGGGTGTGGCACACTTTATGGGTTTGAATAGATTCATGACATGTAGTCACAAATTTATGATATGTAGGCAGTATCATACTAAGAGGATTCCTTTTATAAAAGAATATTTTGCTTAAAAAGACTTTTTATTTGGAAATAATTTCAGATTTCCAGGAATAAGAAGAAAACAAAGAATTATATTTGTTACCCAGATTCATTTATTATGAATGTTTTACCTCATTTTTTAATCACTTGTTTGCTCTCTTGATCTTTTCAATATAATATATTTATGAACCTAAGCCATGGTCCTTGGCCATCATCCTGACTCTCTAGGACCATTTTCCATCTTGCAAGTCTTTAAGTCTGAGGGCAGATCTTGGGCTCAGTCCGCACAGAGCACCTGCTGGCCCCCTTCCAGCCACCAGATCAGACACTCGGATTTAGGGTTGATGTTCTCCTTCTGAAACCACTCACCTCCCAGTAGGTAAGTTACTGGTTTTGCACAAGTGGTCCGGGGAGCTCTTGGGTCAGTATCTCTGCTTGTCTCCTTGTTGGTTGCCTCTTGTTCTTTTTTGTTAATTTACAAAATTCACACACACATTTTTGGGTTGGACACTCTGCTTTTAACTGTTACTTCATGATTGTGTTGCTTACTGGGCCGGAACGACAGGGGCCTAGGTCAAACTTTCTCCTTATTGCTTGAGCAGTGGGGTAATTTACCGAGGTTTTAACTTAGGTTTTGTTTTTACTTCTAAAAAATTCAGGAGGAATGAGTATCATTAGTGCTTTCTGTTGGGGCGGTGGACATAGGAACAGCCTGCAAGATGGCCGCTGCACCTGACCGCACCACTCCTCGGGACCCTCCATCTTGGGACTTCCCGCTTCCAGAATGCTGTGTCACGGGAACCTCGTCCAATAGCGCCTCCATTAAAGCCTACTCAAACCACTTGCTGCGCCTGGTTCTCTCCTTTACTTGCTCTCCCTGCCCTTGGTCCTCACCCCCACTGAAAACCTTACACTTTCTTCCCTTTATTTTCCCCTTTCTCTTTACTGGAAGGCATCAAGGCCCTTGTCTTCCTGCCTCGGGTGTATTTGAAGGGCTGAAAGCAGAAAGTGTTTGAAACAAACTCTCTTTCTGGTTTTCCTGAAAGTCATGAGAATACTAAGTGAGAATGGCTCCTGACAGGGGAGAGAATGGAGAAGAGTAGATTAAAAAATATCAGAGAGAAGATGAACACTCTGGAAAGCCAGGAATGGTCCCCAGTCTCTCTTATTGTTCCTAAGGGGAAGAATGTTCTCTGTGCCTGAGGAGACTGGACCCCAGGCACTGGAGTCCCAGAATCTGTGGAATATTGTACCTAGACATTGCATTTGAAGGAACAGTGTCCTTGGATTGTTTTGTTTGTTTGTTAATGTTTTTTAATGGTCAAAAAGTAAAAATAACTTCTTTTTTTGTTGTACAGATCAATGAATCTTAAGTATAGTTTCATGTAATCAGGAAATAGAACAGTTCAATCACCCCCGAAAACTCCACTGTGCCATCCCCTTGTAGTCCTCCCACCCCTACCCATGTCCCCTGAAAACCACTGATGTGTTTTCCATCACCATAGCCTTATCTTTTCAAGATATCATGGAATCATACAGTCAGTATCCTTCTGAGCCGGATTTCTCTCACTCAGCAGAGTACCTTTGAGATTCACTCATGTTTTTGTGCTTCTCAACTGTTTATTTCCTTTACTGCTGAGGAGTACTGAATGGTATGAATTTACCACAATCTCTTCATCTTTTTACCTGTTGGAAGATATTTGGGTTGTTTTCAGCTTTTGGCTATCATTAAAGAAACTGCTATGAGTATTCATGTACAGATTTTTGTAGGAACACATTTCCTTTCTCTGGTGTATATACCTATGAGGGAGATTTCTGGGTCATATGATAAGAGTAGGCTTGACTTTGTAAGATATTACCACACTGTTTTCCAGAGGAGCTGTATCATTTAGCAATTCTACTACCTATGAGAGTTTCAATTGTTCCACTTCTTTGCCAGCACTAGATATTGTTTGCATTTTTTAAAAAAGATTTTATTTATCTATTTGACACAGAGAGAGACAGTGAGAGAGGAAACACAGGCAGGGGAAGTGGGAGAGGGAGAAGCAGCCTCGCCACTGAGCAGGGAGCCTGATGTGGTCCTTGATCCCAGGACCTTGGGATCATGTCCTGAGCCAAAGACAAGCTCTCAATGCCTGAGCCATCGGGTGCCCCATTTGCACTTTTCATTAAGGCCATTGTAATAGGTGTGTAATGGTATCTCATTGCGATTTTGATTTGCATTTTTTCTAATACACCCCTGGTTTCGGCAGTGGACTTATCAGTAGTGACTAGTAGGGAACAGAGATGGAGATGGCTCCCCCAGTATTCTGTTGTAATGACTCTAGGGCTGAGGATTGAAGGAAAGGCCTAATAATGACCAAGAATGAAATTCTCTACAACTCAGCACAGGGATTCTGAGTCAGATTTAATATGACTTAAATAAAATAAATTTCCAATTCTTGTAAACCCAATTGTGGTGGAAATTCATGCCCAATTCATATGGCTTATGTATTTCAAATCCATATATTCATAATTTGGTACACCTTACCTTGTGGTCTATCTTATGCCCAATTGCATTAGTATGACTTGATTATGAAATTAGAAAAGTGCTTCCAAAGGCTCTCATATAATGGCTAATATAGGGATGCACCACAATTCTGATTGGACATGCAGTATTTCCTTTGATTTAGAACAATGGAAAACACTGCAAAATAAGTAAATAAAGACAGTGAGAATATAGCTCCAGGTGTTAATTAGTGTTGAATGAATGAAAGAAGACTACGCGTCAATTGTTAACTGATAAAGACAGTAAGTCCAAAGGTGGCTAGAACTAAAAGATGCTAGAATCCAAGTATGTTAATAAGTAAGGCAAATATCTTTCTTCTCCTGGTTCCTAACTGTAAGTGTTCCAGAGGCATTAATCTTAAGGATTTATTCTCTCCACTCTCTCCCTTGGGGCTCTGTGAATCTCTGGAGCAGGAATATGTGTGTCATATTTCCCACTTCCTGATTCAGACTTTTACTGTATAATAAAAAAGTTGTCTGGTCTTTGTCCCAGGTTCTTTGTTACTCATGAGCCCTGGGATCATACCATTTTATGTTAATGAGGTGACTAATGGTCAGCCCCAGCTAGCTTCAGGACGGGGGCTGGTCACCGTAAATACAACCTGTGATTAAAGGGTTGGAACTTTGAGCCCGTGCAGCCTCAGGGGAGTGATATGGGGGGATGGGGAGGAGGGGAGCTAGAGACTGAGTTAAATAATATAACCAGTGATTCAAGCAATCATGGAGAAGTCATGAAATCCCAATGTAAACTCGGGACTGGAAGTCAGTGGAGCTTCCTGGTTGGTGAACACATCGATAACCTAGAAGAGTACCTGCCTTGATTCCATGGAGAGAGGGCACAGACCCGTCTGCCTTCGGGACCTCCCAGACCTTGCCATTTGTGGCTCTTCATTTGGTTGGTCTGATTTGTCTCCTTCATAATAAAACTGTAATAGTAAGTATAGCACTTTCTTAAGTTCTATGTGTCAGTGAATTATTGAACCTACGGAGGGTTCTGAACCCCCTGAGTTTGCAGCCAGCTGGTCAGAAGTTCAAGGGCTGGGGTGCCCGGGTGGCTCCATCAATTAAGGGTCAGATTCTTGATTTTGGCTCAGGTCATGGCCACAGGGTTGTGAGATGGAGCCCTGAGTCTGGCTGCGGGTCAGCGGAGTATCTGCTTGGATTCTCTCTCTCCCCCTCCCTCGCCTGCTCTCTCTCTCTCTCTCTCTCTCAAATAAATAAATATATCTTAAAAGAAGAAGGAGGAGGAGAAGAAGGAAAAGGAAGAAGGAGGAGGAGGATAAGTTGTTCAAGTACCTTGGGAACTCCACTTGTGGCTGGCATCAAAGGGGGGCAGTCCTGTGGGACCGAGCACTTCACTCGTGGCGTCTCCTAACTCTAACTAGTGCAGCACCCAACTGAAGTAGAGCAGTTGGGGTTGACACAGAACACTCCACATCAGACCTGGGCATCCAAACCCGAGCTTCATCTCTCCTGTTCCCCCTCCTCTGCCACGACAGACACTGGCAGGCTGCATGGGGCCTCAAAACCCACTGAAGGCCCTAGTCAGATAGTGTTTTCTCTACTGTTCTGGTAGAAGGCAAATGTGACACCACCACCACCACCACCACCACCCCACCCCCCCCCGCCCCCGCGCTGCTTCCTGGCACTTTTCCCTTTCTATGGCCCTTGATTTCAGCCACAGGGGAGGACTGTCTCCATCAGGCTCAGGAGCTGCTTTATTATTACCTCAGCACATTTCACTGCCACTTTCCCCTTCTTCTTTCGGCCTTTAGAGAAAAAGTGCTGAACACCAGTGTCTCCAAGTGGATACTTGGCGTGGGTCTTCAGAAAGAGCACAAGTAGATCCAGGGACTCCCGGGCTAGGGGCACTCCTCGGGTCCATCTGTATTCGCCATTCACCAGAGAATAGCTAGAAGCTTTTTAAAGGGACTTCGCTCACCTCCTCTTTTCTCCTCTACTTCTGGATGGGAGCTTTCCCGCGCCCTTTGGCCTCTATTCCAGGCTGTGTGACACAAACAGCACATTTTTGAAGAGAAAGGGGCGGGATGATCCATGAAAACTCCCTAGAAGTTATAAGCACCCTGAGCAGTGCTGTCAGGCTCAAAGGTCACATATTTCTGAGGTACGAAAAACAGAGAGCAAACGGGGAAGCCTCCTGCATAAGCAGAGCTGCTCATTGCTTTCCAGAGTCATTTAAATGGCTGGGAACTTCTCTCTGTGATAAAGGCTGCACCTTTTTATGTATGTTACACCTAAGGAAAGTGCTTAAAATCCTCCCTGGCATTTGCCTTGCCGAGCTCTTCTGGGGTAATGGGCCATGACGTGCTTTCAGCTCCTAGAAAGGAAAAGTGTGATGCAAGTGTAAATGTATTATTATTGCTATTAGGAATGGTGATCTGGGGGGAAGATTAAATGCGAAAGATAAAATCACTGAAATCTATAAGGGAAATGTAAAACTGGGCCCATGAAGTTCCATACTTCAATTAAATTAAATGACCACATAATGCTACATTCTAATCCTGTGTGCATAAATTAACATAAAAACAAAATGACACAAAACTGCCAACATCAGCAAGAAATCAAGGGACCATTAGTCATTAGCCTCTTCAAACCCCCTCTCCTTATTATTCAGGGCCTAGGAATTTGACAACCACAAAGTGCTTAGCACTCATTTGTTGGTAAATGGGCTTCCTCCATGCTGATTCTTTCCAAGGCTTTCTTTCTGCCCTTGACCCGCATTCCCCCACTTCATATGCAGCCTGAACTGGGGCACCAGTCCTCCCAGCCCATTGCTGGAGCAGCTGCAAATCCTCCCCATGCCTTACAGCTTCTCCAGCATTCTGAGAGCTTGAGGAATTAGCTGGTACTTGATTGATCGAGAGGCAAGTCCTGATTCAGCCCTGTCCTGCCATCTGGCTCCCGGTGAGGGGATACAAGGTTAGCCCTGTATTTCCTGGGGCCACCCTTGCACAGACACTGTTTCTGCTCTGTGGACAAACTCCTGGAAGGGATTCTGAAAGCGGGGCGCTCTGACATTCCCCGGAGTCCTGGGGGTGCCTGCCAAGATGCACACTACACTCACGGTTGTGCTGCATCCTGCCCCCTCGACACCAGCACCCAGGCCAAGCCTTCTCCGTAGACGCTTGGAAAGGAAATCACGGCTCTCCCCTAAGACACTTATCAATGTTGGGAAAAAACAAAACAAAACAAAACCACGAATCCACCGTGGGCTGGAAGCATGGATTGTCATCTCAATATGAAAAATCAGCACATTGATTTTTCCACGTTGATTCCCCCTCCTCCCACCCCAAGCTACTGTGGGGTCCACTGCAGGAGTTCCCCTGTGGTCTAGCACATCTGCTGAGCCACTTGGGCAGACCTGAGCACACCTGTCTTCATGAGGTCTGAGCTGCCTCCCAAAGATAATTCCACATAAGGAGGGAGGATAATTCCACACCCGGGGCCAGGTGTGGTGCCCAGAGACTCTGCCAGAGGAGGACTGATTTTGAACATGGCACGGGGCTGCTTCTCCTTCCTACCCCTACATGTGTCCAGAGCCTCTGTCAGGAACCCTGATTCCCTCACAGTATTGTTTTGGAGCCCCTTTAACTTAACTGGAGACCCATTAAATGAATGGATTTAATACCAAATGGAGAAAGGCACTCCCACAGCCCTAGGCCGTCAGCCCCCTTGCAGCCTGGTGTCTTATGGCCATCGAGGAGGAGCCTCTGGGACCAAGTTTCTTTCTTTGCATAGATGAGACGACCCTGCAGATGCACAGAAATGCAGAAGAGGCTTATTTTAGGACACTATGTGAACAGATGTGGGAGTCAGCAAATCTGGATTACTTTGTGTCCATAGGCTGGTGGAGCCTGAGGAATCTGGAGTTCCCAGATGCATCAGGAGCCTGCACAATGTGACCTATGAATTCTTCCAATAAATAATTACTGAGCACCTGCTATGCCCCGCACTGTGCTAGCTTCTGATGTTGCGGGTCTCCAAATCAAGCAGTAATACAGAGAAATCGATAACTAACCCTAATGATGACTATGATGATAAAGACGAAGAAGATGATGTGGCTAACTCTTACTAGCTGTGTATCACCTGTGTATTACACACCATGCTCGGTATTTAATACATAGTATTACTAATCTTGGCAAAGGTTCTAAAAATAGTGCTGACTCAATCCATTTTAGTGATGAGGAAAGTTGAGGCAGACAGGTCATATGGTTAGTTGATGTCAGAGATAAAATTCAAACATAGATTTGTGGGATTGTACAATCTGAAGTCTTTCTGTCACATGACAGGCTGCTTCATAGGAGACATCTGGAGAACAACGGAAGAAGAGGGAAAAGAGAGATGAATGTGACTTTTGGTTGCCGAGAACTGAATGGCATGTTTCAGAGCACTCTTTCAGAGTTTGATCATTCAATAGATAGTAACAGGTAATAAAAGATTTTGCACACAAATATGTGCCATATAGCTGTCCCTTATAGTTTTCGGGGCATGGAAGTGACAGAGAGAAAAAGCACAATTATACATGTGTATCAGACTATTGACCTTTTCTCAGTAATCCAAAAGAGTGAGTCTTCCAGAATGCTAGAGGCTGCGAAATGTCCAAGACGCTGTCTCGCTCTCCTGGGGTAGTTGTGAAGTTTCCTACATATTTTAGGGTTTTTAAAATTACCAAGATTAATATGAAAACCTTGTTGGAAAGAATGCAGGAGTATAGAAAAACTGAAAGTTAAAGTATTTGGAAGTTAATTAAAGTGCAGTCTGGAAGGAAAATACAACATCTTTGACAAGATAATATAAGCCAATAGGAAAATGACTCAATTTAGACGCCACCTTTTAGGAATACATTTATTTTATCATGTGAGGCACAACTATGCATGTATACGAGCACTGACTCAATCCCGCCAAAAGAAAAATAACATGTTCTTTTACTAATAGGCACTACTTTATTATTTCCCCAAAGATAAGATAAACTTAGTTGATGACCTGAAAGTAAGATGTATGAAATAGTCCACTTAACATGTGAGATTGTGAAGAAAATATGCCATCATGCTAAATAAGCTACTCAGTAACATGTAATCCTAAAGAAAGACAAGACATCTTCTGACACCTGTTTATTGCTACAATGATATATTGGGTATGAACTCTGCCTCCAAATTATTTGCTCTCTGAGAACCCAAAATCTATCCCTCTCATGCTTATTACCAGAATGCTCTAGACAAATACATGCAATTTCATGTAATTTTGTCTAGGCAAATCAGCCGAATTTCGTGCTGTCATTTTTCCCAGGCGAAACTGATATCATTACCATATGACTGCAGCCCGCAAACAGCTCTTCCGTTATCTCATATTCTCACAGAATCTTTTCCCCCAAATGTCAATGTCGTTCAAATATATTCCATATGAGCAACATTCAAAGGAATAGTTCTGTAATATTGCCACCCACCCACTCCCTCCTCCAAAAAAATTTGGGTTTACAAGAGAAATATGTTTTTTTTTTCCTGGCAAGAACTTAAAGATATTTGATTTAAATGCTTAATTCTAGGATGTCGAGCAGAGCAGAACACTTGAGCTGTGAGAGACAGCCGTGTGTTTTTATTGTAGACCTCATTCTACCATGCTATTAATTCATGCTTGGTTATGCATCATACCTAAAAATCCCATTTCTCTGTGCAACTGCTGTCCACAACAAAAGCTCACCGAGGGATCCATTCCTTTCCCTCAATACACATCCTCAGCGCCTATTAATTTTAATGTAACATATGATAGTAACAATATTCATAAATTCAAAAGATAATCACTACCACTTTCAGAGCTTTTCCACTTCAAAACATTAATTTCATACAGAGTATGGTTATTGGGGCAAAAGAAAAAGAACATTTCTTTCTATAACTTTCTTCCTATATAGATAAGCAAAAACCACATTATGTTATAATTATAATTGTAATAATTTTTAAGCCCAGTTTCTCTTATAGATATGTTTGCTTTTTCATATCTTTATAAAGTGGCACAATCAGCTTAGTTAAACACTTCTTGCTGTAGTCAGTTTGGGCTGCTATAATAAAATACCGTAGACCAAGTGGCTTATGGATAATAGAAATTTCTTTCTCACAGCTCTGGAGGCTGGAAGTCAGAGATCAGGGTGCCAGCATTGTTGGGCTCTGGTGAGAGCTCCCTTCCAGGTTGCAGATGCCAAGAACTTCTTGTTGTAATATCATAAGGCAGAAAAAGGGTGGCATGAGGTCTCTGGCATGAACCACACTCATGAGGGCCCCCTCCTCATTTACCCAAGTAACTGCCAAAGGTGTCACTTCCAAATACCATCACACTGGGGATTAAATTTCAACATATGAATTTGGGAGGAGACACAAATATTCAGTCCCTAATACTTCTCTGGAGAACAGAAGCCCCCCTCGGCCTCCATAGCTCATCGGGTTGCTAGGCTCTGTGTAATCCATCTATTAGACTGTCAGTTCAGTGAAGGCAGGGCCCGTGCCTGTCCCGTGCACTGCTAGCCATTCAGTTGACCCTCTAGGAAGGCCCTGTACCTGTGCCTGTCTGCCCTCAGATCCATTCTCAGGGCTGTGTGTGTGTGTGTGTGTGTGTGTGTGTATGTGTATAAATAGGCTATGAGGTGGGTATAGAAAGACCAGGAGGTTCTAGCCCTCTTCTTCTACCTGTCCAAGGCAATGTCTTCTGCAACTATTAAATCTCCCCCAGGGCTCCAGCTCCACCAGAGTGGCCCCGCTCTGTTCCAGCTTCCCCAGCACCCTCAGCCTTCTCATGGCCATGACACTACACCCACCCCCCCCATGGTTCCTGAGGTCGAGGAGTCGTGGTGACTTCCTTCTGTGCTCTTCTCTTGGGGGACTCACCATTCCCTGTCTGGCTGGACTTAAGAACTCATACTTCAAGAGAATCACTTGAGTGTTCATCTAGAAATCTGGGGAACATGTGTGGGAATGAATATTAAGGGTGTAAGATAAAGGAGGAAGGAACATAAAATAGGATCAGGCCTAATTTACTGACATGGCTCACTAAGCAGAGCTTCTCCGTTTAATGCTGCAGTGTGTTAGATGGCACTCTGATTGGCTGGCTGAAACAGGGACCAAAAGGTGGCCTATGCTGAACAGATTGAAATGCCAGGCCTGTCTTTGCTGAATGCAGAGGTAGGGTTTCAAAGGCTTGGGAGATGGTGATGTTAGAGTGGGTTTATCTTTAAGCCCTGCTTATTCGCTCTGGGAGGCTTCAGAAGACACACCTTTCAGCATTGACTATGAGGAATGAATTTGTGAAGGGATACCTACCCTTGGAAAGCTCCATGATTATTCTTCTCTGTAGGTCAGACCATACCATGGCAGCTGCAGTCACTGAACTGGAAAAGGGAATAATTGGATTCCGGGGCAGCAGGAGGCCAAGTGGCATTGCTCAGCTGCCCAAGGCGAGGTGGGTGTGGTTACCGTAATGAACCGCAGAGTTAGAGCTGCCATCAGAAGAGACTGACTTACGTAGACATGACCTTGGTGCATAGATTGTGACGTGCCTAGATGTGAAATAGGAAGCTTACTAAATTCTTACTTAATCTGTATAGGGCAAGTGAACAAAAGTATAACTTGAATCGTAAAAACGGAAGTCATAGCTCCTCAGTCAATTTCCAGATTTGAGTCAGTTTATAGACCCAGGACCCTTTGAATAAAGGGGAGACGAGATCCCCTTGAGAAGAACACTGGTAAACTACCAAATAGTTGTACTCTTCATCTTTCTCCTAGTGTTCCCCAAAGGGACCTATAGCCTTTTTTTGGGGGGGGACCTATAGCCTTTTACCAGATTTTCGGATTTGCCTTCCCTGCACACAGTGCTTCTCCTGGAAGTACCATCTGCGGACTTACAAAGTGCCTTATCCATCATTATGCTATTCCACACAGAATTGCTTCTGATCAAGAAGCTGACTTCATGGTAAAAGAAGTGTGGCAATGGGCTCACGCTCATGGAAATTACCGGTGTTACTGTGTTTCCCAGCATCCTAAAGCAGCTAGCTTAAGAGAACAGTGAAAGAATCCCAGCTAGGTGGCAATACATCACCCCGCTGGGCCAGGCCCTTAGAAGTCTTCATGTGCACTGAGTCAGTGGCCCAGTATGTGTCCAGATATGGTGGTGTGTTTCTCCTACAACCTAGACTCACAGGCCCAGAATGCAAGGGGTGCAATGGGAGTGTCATGACTCCCTGCTACACCTCCTGATCCCCTAGGAAGATTTTTGCTTCCAGTTCCTGTGACCTTAGGCTCTGCTGACCTATGGGTATCACTTGCAAAAGGAGGAATGCTTCCTTCAGGAGATGCAACAATGATTCCACTGCGCTGGGAGTTAAGATTGCCACTTAGCCACTTCAGGATCTTCACACCTCTCAATCAAAAGGCAAAGGAGGGAGTTATGGTGTTGGCTTATGGTTGGGAGATGGATTCTGACTATGAGGGAAAATTGGACTAATTCCACAGTGGAGATCCATTAGCATGTCCATACCTTGTGATTAAGATCAATGGAAAACTACAACTCGATCCAGGCAGGACTACTAATGGCCCAGGCCCTTTAAGAATGAAGATTGGAGGGTGCCTGGGTGGCTCAGAGGGTTAAGCCTCTGCCTTCAGCTCAGGTCATGATCTCAGGGTCCTGGGATTGAGGCCCGCATCGGACTTTCTGCTCAGCAGGGAGCCTGCTTCCTCCTCTCTCTCTGCCTGCCTCTCTGCCTACTTGTGATCTCTCTCTGTGTCAAATAAATAAATAAATAAATCTTTTAAAAAATATTAAAAAAAAAAAAGAATGAAGATTGGAGTCACCCCATCAGTAAAAAGCCGTGAGCAGTTGAGGCGCTCGTTGAATATAAAGGGAATACGATGGGTAGTGATGTAGGAAAGATGTTAGGGTTTGAAGCTGTTGGCCAAGAAAGAATTCTTGAGATGTCTTTGGTGCTAAAAGGGGGTTTAAAGGGTTTTATTAAAGCACAGGAAAAGGACCTGTGGGCAGAGAGAGCTGCACTGGGGTCTTGAGAAGTGGCTCATAATATGCTTTCAAATTGGGAGGGGGTTAGAGCCAGCATAAGCCTCCCAGGCACTGGGGAAACCAGGTTTCCAGGATCCTGAGAGGGCTAGCTATTGTTAGGAACGGTCACTTATTACTGTTTAGTAAAAAGTCAGTCTTGAGACCCTTCAGTTGTATATCAATGAGTCATATACTGGGGGAATGTTTACTACTGTGTATCTTGGTGGGGGGTAGAGCTAAAGGAATTTTCCAATTTGTATTGTTCAGTTAGGTACAGGATCCTGGGGGTTGGGCTAAGTTTGCCTTTTGCACTTAGTCAAGTATCCACATTGAGGCAGCTGAGTCCCTAGAGGAGGGTCACTCTGCCTGTTCCAAGGACTTGTCAATGGGCTGTAGTAATAAGGAAATTCAGTAATTTTTCCTCTGCCTTTGTTTCCCACATCAGGTAATAGAAGAAGGTAATTATAAATACCAGCTACAACCACATGAGCAGTTACAGAAATGAAGACTGTGATTGTCATTAGTATTTTCTCCTTATGAATACATTTGTGTGTGTGTGTACCTTTGTTTTCTTTTCCCCCTTATCCCCTTACCATGTAACGTAAGATGCATAGACTTTGTATCATAGTATTTAAGTAGAGTTAATGTTACATGATTGTATTTAAATTGTGGGATATCAAGGGGAGAGTAAACATTCAAAGTTTTTAACTTCTCTTTTGAGGAAGGAACTAATGCAGCTTTAGTTGTACACAGGATGGTCCTTACATAGTAGTTGGAATTATGACATTGTTATTGTATTTATTTAAATAGAGATGAACTGTGGTTTAAAGAGATATTTATGGTTGCCAGCCTGACAAGGGATGAAATTGTGATGGTTAATGTGTGCGTTCAATTGACTGGGCCCAGGAGTACCCAGATATCTGTGCCCAGATATCTGGCTAAACATTATTTCTGGGTGTGTCTGTGAGAGTGTTTCCAGCATACATTAACATTTGAATTGACAGTCTGAGTCTGTCTCCCAGTGTGGGTGGGCCTCAGCCAGTCCACTGAGGACCTGAATAGAATAAAAAGGTGGAGGCAGGGAGAATTCTCTCTCTGCCTGACTATGGATATGAAACTTTGGTCTCCTCCTTTCAGCCATCCATTGAGCCATCCATTCTCCCAAAGATCTCAGGCTTTTGGACTTGGATCGAACCATCTTTTTAGATCTCCAGCTTGCTGATGGCATATTGTGGGAGTTTTCATGACATGCATCTATCTCTATCTCTATCTCTATCTCTATCTCTATCTCTATCTCTATCTCTATCTCTATCTCCATCTCTATCTCAAGTATGTCCCAGTGATTTTTTTTGATGCAAGCTAAGTTTGAGAACTACTGCCCCAATAGGCCCCAGGACCCATGCCCTAGTGCTGGAGAACTCTGAGCCCTAGACCTATCTGGGCATTTGCAAGAGGCCTAAATATTCCCTAAATGAGACCATTCAGCTTCTTATCTACATCAATCAATAAGACAAGTAAAACACTACACCATATTGATGAAACTCATTAAGTAAGACTCTCCTTTACTAACTCCAATTAATTCTTCCCAATTATCAGCTGAACTTCAATTGAATAGCTTTTCATTTTGACCTGAAATTATCCTTTTCAGACAGGCTAATTTAGCAATGTTGACAATATTCAGAGTTTAAGAACCTTCACCTAGATAAATGTATATTCCCCCATCCTAAATCCATGCTGAAAAGCAGAAACAGTGAGGTTACATCTAACAGATATTCATTGAGCCCCTACTCTAGTCCAGGCCTTCAATCTACAGCTGTCAACAAAGAGATGAGATCCCAGCTCTCCTGGCATTTATCAAGCTCCTTGGCTTGTTAAGCTTCATTGGGTTGCAAGGAACAGAAATAGATTCTTTTAGATAAAAATCAGGTTTTTAGAGATACTGTGGGATTGTAAAGATGCAGAAAAAGTTTAAGGAATATAGGAAAATAAATAACCATGAAGACTCATCTTACTGAGAAATTGAACAATGGTATCTCCTCATTCAGAATCGGCTACCCTAGATGCAGAAGTTGTATAAGGATAACGAAAATAGCAGTGTTCTGGGTTTAAAAAACAACAACAACTGCGAGTGATCACCTCCAGGTACCCATTATTGATGGCTGAGTTTAGCTGAGATGCTGCAGCGTCCAGCCCGCTCAGCTTTAGATAAGAAGTCAGTGTCCAGTGATAGTCATTGTGGCCATTTAGGGAGAAAGACCTGCCTTGGAGTTGAGGGAGGGACAACTACAAAACATTTTCAGCTGCAAGCACTATCCTAAACCAACATCTTCAGTTGCAAAACCAGGATTCATCTTGAAATTTCTCATCTGGATTTATCAAGTCTTCCCTGATATGGGAGAATACAGCTCTGCACAGTGGGGATTAGGGCATCCGAGCGCGGGATGGCCCAGCTCAAAGGGTGGGCAGGATGCGATTTAGGGAAAGAAAATGTAGGCCTGCTTGGGGATTGGCTGGAATGAATGGTTCCATCAGACAGAACCTTTCACATACTACAACCAACAAATTATTCTTTCTGCATTTGCAGCGCTGGTCCCATCCAGCACCCGCCTTGCAGATAGCCTAAAGGGCCTATCAACCCAGAAAAACCTATTACAGATCTTATGTCCACTCACATGAAAGGACATGGACGTAAAGCCACTGTACAAGAAGCAAGGTAATTCTGAATGTCCTCATTTCAGCTGGATCACAGCATTTGCTGTAGGGAAGGCAGGCAATCTTTTAGAGACCTGGTAAACTAGAGGGGATTTTGGTGAAGAATTTTCTGAGTCACGGCAGGAGTATGCAGAAGGCCCACACTGGCCTACTTGGAGCATTATTGGACAGTGCTTTTTATTCCATAGCTCAGCACAATGCTCTCTTTGCCATGAATTTCATGGGGCTTTAGGCAAAATCCTACAGCAATTCCTGGCCTGTACACTGAAGGTTACCATGACATGGTCGCTCTCACACTCTTGCCCCATTGTGCCAGCCCTGGGGTCCTCTACTCTGGACACACCCAAGCTCGATTATTAGGTAAATGAGTAGCAGCTGTGGTATCAGTCCTTAATTAAAGCAAAGATGTACAAAGCTAGCGAACACGCACTGCCACACTCGCTTTTGTCCCAAAACAAGCATTTACATAAAGGGAAATAGTTTACATATTTTCAAAAGTATCTTAAGGGTTTTCTTCATATACTACCCATTAATATCTCTGAGCCTATTCTATACAACCCTGAAAACAGAAAGCTGAGTATAGAATTACTACAATTGCTACAATTTTGAATAAATAGAATGTGTGCCATTGTTCCAGTACCAAGAAAAAAACCGAAACATTCTAAGTGCTTCAAGATCCAATTTCAACAAATTCCAATTCTCACTCTCCAAAGTGAGAGAAAACATTTCTATTGATTTCTGACAAACAACAGGATCAAAAGAGCTTGCTGTTTTCGTTCAAGGGCCCTCTCTCTATCTTTCTTTTGTTACTCTGCTCTCCTTTGCTTTACTCCTTTGATTGACTTGTTAGAGAATGAACTCACCCAGACATCTTCTGTTCTGAGTCCATTTTTCCCCTGTAGAATTTTAAGGCTATAAGGAACTGTACTCAGATGACCAGACAATGTGTGGATGAAGTCTGAATTGGCTATGACATCGTCCAGATGTTCTCATGAGCTTTTGGCACTGGATGCTGACCCTGTGGCCAGGGCCCTGGTTTAGGCTCCCTTCTTCAGATATCGCCGGGCCAGAAGCTGTCTTCAGGGTCTTCAGTGATGATGCAGCTGGCAGCCTCTTGACCAAGTGCAGGAAACACTGTGGGAACTAAATGGTGGTATTTTGCCATTTCACGGTGGATACAGCATTCGGGGAGCTAATATTTGTTACAATTTTACAAAGACGGAGTTGTCTCCTTGATATTCATTCATTTGTTCTTCTAGAAAATTAAGATGTAATTTGTATGTTAAAAAATTCCCCTTTGAAAGTATATGATTCAGGGGTGCCTGAGTGGCTCAGTCGGTCAAGTATTTGACTCTTGGTTTTATCTCAGGGCATGATCTCAAGGGTGGTGGGATGGGGTTGCTCTGCGCCCCTCCCCCACCATTGGGCTCTGTGCTCAGTGCAGAGTCTGCTTGGGATTCTCTTTCTCTTCTTTCTCTCCTCCCCCCACTCTCTCTCAAATAAATAAATAAACCTTATATAAAAAAAGAAAGTATAGGATTAATGGTTTTTCGTTTATTCAAAAAGTTGTACAATCACCACCACTATCTAATTTCAGGATATTTTCATTACCCCAAAAAGAAACCCACACCCACTGGCAGTCACTCTATGCTTCCCCACCTCCATACTCCTGGCAATCATTTATTTACTTGCTGTCTCTATGGATTTGTCTATTCTGGACATTTCTTGTAAAAGAAATCATACAGTATTCCTTTTGTGTATGGATTCTTTCACTTATCATAATGTTTTCAAGGCTCATCCATGTCATCACAAACAAGTATTTCACTTGTTTTTATGGATGAATAATGTTTGATTGTACATATATACCACATTTTCTTTATCCATTCATCAGTTGATGGACATATGGGTTGTTTCATTTTTTGGGTATTGTGAACATGAACATTCACATATAAGTTGTAGGTGGACTTATATTTTCAATTCTCTTGGATGAACATCTGGAGTGGAATTGTTTGGTCATATGGTAACTACATATTTAACACTTTGAGGAACTACCAAACTATTTTCCATAATGGCTGCCCTATTCTACATTCGCACAATCAACATATGACCGTTTCAGTTTCTCCACATCCTTGTCAACACCTGTTATTGTCTGTCTTTTTGATTGTAGCCCTTCTAGCAAGTGAGAAGCAGTACTTCATTATGGTTTTGATTTATAGTTCCCTAGTGACTAATGGTCTTAAGCATACTTCCATGTGCTTGTTGGCCATTTGTATATCTTCTATGAGCAAATATCTAGTTATATCCTGTGGCCATTTTTAAGTGGGTTATTTGATTTTTTACTGTCAAGTTGTAGGAATTCTTTAAATATCCTAGATGTATAGATATGTTCTAGATATACTACTGCCCATATGATTTGTGACTATTTTGTCCTGTTCTGTGGCTTTTATTTTCACTTTCTTCATTGTTCTTTGAAACACAAAATTCAAAATTTTGAAGTCCCCTTTATCTGTAGTTCCTTCTGTTGCTTATGTCATTCATTTATTTTTACTAACATTTTTGAGTTTACTAACATTTACTAACACTATAGGGACTCAAAACTAGAGGAAACAAACTGAGGGTTACGGGGGGAGGTTGGGTGGGGAGGATGGGGTGATGGGCATTAAGGAGGGCATGTGATGTGATGAGCACTGGGTATTATAGGCAACTGATAATATTGAACACTACAGCTGAAACTAGTGTTGTACTATATGTTGGTTAATTGACTTTTTTAAAAATGGGGAATTTTGAGCAGTCTTGTAAGATAAATTGGTAATAGAGATGTGGTAGGGAAAAAAGCAAACGAAGAAAGAGAATTCTAGCACAGGAGGTGCATAAAGTAAGTTCCACAGACATTTTATTAGGACATAGGGATTGACTGATGAGCTCACTTAGGTGCCAGCATCCTTCTCAAGGGTGCTTTTGGGAAGTGGAGTGAGGGGTAGGAAAAGACCTGATCCAAAATACAAAGAAAAGTTAAGATACCATTTCTGCCCTCAATCAGAATCAGATTCTGGCATGGAGAAAACAGAGATATAAATAGATACATTGAAGGTCATATTTTAAGATAGACTCATCATCTGCTTCCTTTAGATCTTGTCTCAAAAGTCATTTCCTCAAAGACACCTGTACTGACCTGCAGATCTAAAGAGTACTTCCTATTACCATGTCCTGACACTGTTACTGATGGCTTCTTGTTATTTCCTGACCTTATTTTTCTCTCACAGGAATGTAAGTTCCATAGGGACAGGAACTTTGTGTGTCTTCACTGTTAAGCTCCAAACAACTACAGCAGTGTCCACATAGTGGATGATCAATAAACAGTGGTAAAAGGAATAGATGTTATTATCATAGATATAAAGGGGAATCAATTTCACTGAGGACAAGAATAAAAAAGCCCTCTCAAGAATTGGGAACTTTATCAGAGAGAGAGAAAAACCATCAGAATTCCCTAACTAGAGGAAACAAACTGAGGGTTGCGGGGGGAGGTTGGGTGGGGGGGATGGGGTAGTTGGGTGATGGGCATTAAGGAGGGCATGTGATGTGATGAGCACTGGGTATTATAGGCAACTGATAATATTGAACACTACAGCTGAAACTAGTGTTGTACTATATGTTGGTTAATTGACTTTTTTAAAAATGGGGAATTTTGAGCAGTCTTGTAAGATAAATTGGTAATAGATATGTGGTAGGGAAAAAGCAAACGAAGAAAGAGAATTCTAGCACAGGAGGTGCATAAAGTAAGTTCCACAGACATTTTATTAGGACATAGGGATTGACTGATGAGCTCACTTAGGTGCCAGCATCCTTCTCAAGGGTGCTTTTGGGAAGTGGAGTGAGGGATAGGAAAAGACCACTGGACAAGGTCATCAGGAGTCTTGGAGTCTGATCCTAACTTTATCATTAGTTTGTTATTGGCCTTGGAAAAGACAGGGTAAACTCCAGTTCTTAGGGACATCTATTAAACGAGGTGGCTGATCTTTAAGGTATACTCTAACACTGAAAATCTAGAATTCCATTTCAGAAAGGAGACTAACTTTTAAGATCTTCACAGTGAAGTATTGTTTATTTTCTTTTTCTACTTTATTTCTTAGATGAAATATAACTTACATGCAGTCATGATCACAAATCTGAAGCATATGAATCAATGAATTTTTATGTATGTATGTACCCTATAATGACCACATAAATCAAAATCTAGAACTCCCCCCTAGATAGTTCCCTTATGCTTCTTCCCTGTCAACAGCTCCTCAGAAGTAAACCACTATTCTGATTTTGTAAATATTGTTTAGTTTTTTCTGGATTTGAATTTCACTTAAATGGACCCACACAGTATGTACAGTGTCTAGATTTATTTTTTTGCCCAGCATAATGTATGTGAGATTCATCCATGTTGTTGAATATATCAGTAGTCCTTGTATTCTATGGTATGAATATATCACAATTCATTTATCCATTCTCACATTGAAGAACATTTGGGTTATTCAGAGTTTTTAGTTATTATGAGTAAAGCTGCCACTGACATTCCTGAGCATGTCTTTTGTGGACATATTCACACGTTTTTACCATTGGGCTTGTACCCAGGGGTAGAATGGTTGATTTCATAGGCTAAATTCATGTTTAGCTTTGGAATGTGTACTACCAAATATTTTCCAGAGCGGTACGGTCAATTTACATTCTTATAAGTCATGTGTGAGAGTTCCAACTGCTCCACATATTTTTCAAAAGTTGTTATTGTCAGTCTTTTCGGTTTTAGACATTTTGGAGTATGTGTGGTATTCTCCCATTGTGGTTTTGATCTGTAATTCCCTCATTCAGATTATAATGATCTTTTCATGATTTAGACATTGTTTTGTGATGGGTGACAAGAAATGTCTATTCAAGTCTTGTTCCCATTTTAAATTGGATTGTTTAGTTTTTTAAATTATGGATCTGTAAAAGATCTTTATATATCCTGTCTGTGTCTGTGTCTTTGTCATTTATATTATATATGTCATTATATATGTCATATATGCCATAATATACATATACATTTAATATATATAATATATATAAATCTGTATTACATATATACAGTTATATATATGTATTATGTATACATATATGTATATATGTATATCAGTATAACAGACATAATGTATATATCTATATTTTACAAATATAATGAATAGTAGTCATTAATTTTACTAAAGTTCAAATTATCGTTTCTGTTTTTAGTCACTTCTGGTTTTTTGTGTCTTGTTTGAGAAATCTTCACCTATTTAAAGTTCATGAAGATATTCTTTTTTAAAAGCTTGATTATTTTAGTTTTCACATTTAGTTTTATGATCTATTTTGAATTAATTTTAGCAATATAGGGTGAGAAAGAAGTCCAAGTTCACTTTTTTTTCATATGGATATCCAGTTTCTCCAAAACCATTTGTCCAAATGATCCTTCTTCACTGAATTTCAGTGTTGTCCTTGTCATTAATTAAGTGACTGTACATGTGTGGGTTTTTTTCTGAAATCTGCTCTGTTTCAGTGGTCCATTTGTCTATCCTTGTACCAATACAATGTCTTAATTATTGTTGCTTTAGAGCAAGTCTTGAAATCTGGTAGTAAAGACTTCCAACTTTTTCTTAATCAAATTGTCTGTTTTTTCTAGGCCTTTTGTATTTTTTTAAAAAAGATTTTATTTATTTTACAGAGAGAAACACAGCGAGAGAGGGAACACAAGCAGGGGGAGTGAGAGAGGGAGAAGGAGGCTTCCCGCCAAGCAGGAAGCCCGATGTGGGACTCGATCCCGGGTCTCCGGGATCATGACCTGAGCCGAAGGCAGTCACCCAACCAACTGAGCCACCCAGGCGTCCCTAAGCCTTTTGTATTTTTATATGTATCTTCAAATCAATTTGTCAATTTATATGCACACACACACACAAAGTGATAAGATCTCTCCTAAATCATCAAAATCGTAGAAGAGGACACAGGCAGTGATTTCTTTGACATTGGCCATAGCAACCTCTTTCTAGATATGTCTCCTGAGGCAAGGGAAGCAAAATTTTAAAAAAAATGAAGTACTGGGACTACATCAAAATAAAAAGCCTCTACACAGCAAAGAAAGCAATCAAACTAAAACTAAAACTAAAACTAAAAGGCAACCTATGGAATGGGAGAAGGTATCTACAAATGACAAGTCCAATAAAGAGGTAATATCAAAACATGAAGAACTTCTAAAACTCAATACCCCAAAAATGAATAATCCAGTTTAAAAGTGGACAGAAGACATGAATATATATTTTTCTAAAAGAAGACATACAGATGGCCAATGGACACATGAAAAGATGCTTAACATCCCTTATCATCAGGGAAATGTAAATCAAAAGTACAATACGGTATCACCTCCCACCTGATAGAATGAATAAAATCAACAAAACCAGAAACAACAGGTGTTGGAAAGGATGTGGAGAAAGGAAAGCCTTCTTGTACTGTTGCTGGGAATGCAAACTGGTGCAGCTACTGTGGAAAATGGTATGGAGGATCCTCAGAAAGTTAAAAATAGAACCACCCAACAATCCAGCAATTGCACTACTAGGTATTTACCCAAAGAATGCAAAAATACTAATTCAGTGGGTTACATGCACCTTGATGTTTATAGCACCATTATTTACAATAGCCAAATTACAGAAACAGCCCAAGTGTCCATGAACTGACGAGTAAATAAAGAAGATGTGATATATATATCTCTCGCATTTTTGTGATATGTGTGTGATGGAATATTACTCAGCCATAAAAAAGAATGAAATCTGCAATGACATGGATCGAGCTAGAGAGTATCATGCTAGGTGAAATAAGTCAGAGAAAGACAAATACTATGATTTTGTTCATATGTGGAATTTAAGAAAAAAAAAAACGAATGAACAAAGGAGAAAAAAGAGAGAGAGAGGCAAACCAAGAAATAGACTCTTAACTCTAGAGAACAAACTGATGGTTTCCAAAAGGAAAGTGGGTGGGGGTTGGGTTAAATGGGTAATAGGGATTAAGGAGTGCACTTGTGATGAGCACTGGGTGATGTATGGAAGTCTTGAATCACTATATTGTACACCAGAAACTAATATCACACTGTATGTTAACTAACTGGAATTTAAATAAAAGCTTAAAAAGAATCATAGGATCTCTAATGTGATTTCACTAAATCACAGTTGCATTGATCAGTTTTGGAGAGAAGTGACGTCTTAATCTTGAGTTGTCCAAACCATGAATTTGGAATTCTCTCTCCTTCTTCTCCTTCTCCTTCTCCTTCTCCTTCTCCTTCTCCTTCTCCTTCTCCTTCTCCTTCTCCTTCTCCTTCTCCTTCTCCTTTTTCTTCTTCTTCTTCTTCAAGATTTTATTCATTCATTTAACAGAGAGAAATACAACTAGAGAGGGAACACAAGCAGGGGGAGTGAAAGAGGGAAAAGCAGGCTCCCCACCGAGCATGGAGCCTGATGCAGGGCTCAAACCAGGGCCTCCGGGATCATGACCTGAGCCGAAGGCAAACGCTTAATGACTGAGCCACCCAGGTGCCCCAGGAATTTTCTCCTCTTATTTGCCTTAAATTGCCCATTAATTTCTCTTCTCAGTGTTTTCTAGTTTTAAGCACCAATTGGAAAATGAAATCAAAAAAACAATAGCATCAGAAAATCCCAAACCTATAGCTTATAAGGTAAGCCACCTCAGCAGATACTGCTTTCCCAGTATGTTTCTCCTTTGGGAGGATCTGTGGATTTCATCTGTCAATACATCATATATAAATATGTTAATTGTTAATTATTTTATTGATAAGCATTAAATTTGATTCATATTTTCTTGACTTTCTTCAGGAGGATTGACACCACCTATAAATCAAGTTGAAAACTCCCTGTCTATTTAGAGAAATCCAAAGAGTTTAGGAAATCATTGGATTGGTGCTTTGTTTATGATTTTTTTCCTGCTGGGCCTTTTAAGCTCTTGGATTCTGAGCTTTTTTCCTCTCTCACATAGTAACTTCCATATAGTCAAACTTTTGTTTATTGCTATTTATTGTTATTTATTTCTTACTTGTTATAATGTTTTAAATACTTGTTACTTTGCAAAGCACTCTTACAGTTATTATCTCATTCAGTACTGAAAACAATCCTGTGAATACAACTGAGCAAATAGTATGTCTATCTTGCAGAAGATGAAACTGAGTATAGAGGTTAAGTACATGACCACCCTCGTGCAGCAGTGGATGAATGAAATATCGAGAATTCATAGCCAGTTTCCCTGGTAGCAGTGGTATTACCACTGTTTAGGGCAATAGCATTTTTGTTGTTGTTGTTCCTAAAATAGAGCAGAGAGTAGAAGGATAAGTGCCTCAATACCAGGCTTCATTTTTAAATCCATAGCCCAATTTAGTACTGACTACACAAGTACAGAAAATTAGATCTTGAAAGGAAACTATACTGTTAAGAAGGAGTCCAATTTTTTCCTACTGGTATAAATTAATGAGATACAACTACTTTAAAATTACTTTAAGATGCAGCAAAAGTAGAGTAACTTTGAAATGCCTTTCTATACTTTCTTAGAAGTGAAACAAAAATGCAGTGAGGACCAAGTCCCAGCAAAATCAGGACACTCACACCTAGCAGTGTGCTCGGTGCATGGCTCTGGTCTTGGTGAAACCTGGTCTGGCCATAAGAACCCAAAAAGCCAGAAAAACACTTACTCATATCTTCTAGTCCAATTCTCTCAGCCCAGAGAATTTATCCTGATTTTTCAGGACACCTGGGTGGCTCAGTTGTTAAGCATCTGCCTTCAGCTCAGGTCATGATCCTGGAGTCCTGGGATCGAGCCCCACATCAGGCTCCCTGCTCGGCAGGAGGCCTGCTTCTCCCTCTCTCACTCCCCCTGTTTGTGTTCCTTCTCTAGCTGTGTTTCTCTCTGTCAAATAAATAAATAAAATCTTTAAAAAAATACTGATATTTAAAAGTCAAAACAGAGTTTTTTTATTAAAATATGATAACTAACTACAATTGCCAGACATCAATACATTGTGTATTCAGATTCAAAAAACAATAAATGTATAAGTTCAAGTGCCTTCCTTCCATGGGCTTCAAAAAGCGATCAGTCCTTATATATTGGATACCAGCCTTACCGCCTAAACTCAAAATTGAGTGCAGTGGAGCTCCACATTTAATCTGAAGCTCTCGGGAAATGTCCACAATTCGAGGTTTCAGCAAGGATGTCGCCGCACATGACCAGAGCATGATGGTTGGAGAGACTGCTCCTCCCCTTCATGAGTCAAAATCTTTCATTTTCTGCTTCCTCCATTCTACTGCCCTCTTTACCCAAACTGTGAATAGCGGTAGCTACGTATTGTACATAGCTTCTTCTCTCTTCTCATGCAGTCAGAGGGAAAACCTTGATGTCTTCTTCAGAGCCTGTTGAGAATCCCACTAACTAAACAGCCCGTGGAGTTCACTGTGAACTCCAGCCCCACAGGGCAAAAAGGGAAAAGAATTATTTCAAGGCCCTTCCCTATTACATACTCGGCTTGACTTGTAAAAATATCTTACAGAATACAAAATGACATTAAAGAGTAAATTTAAAAAATAGAGATGATTCAAGTTTTAGATATTTTCTTATATGGTTTAGGAGAGCCACATTAGTATTTCCCCCCTGGACCTATAAACTGAGTGTACTTATGTGTATTTAAGCAAATACTTAGATTGCCCTAACTCCTCAGGAGGGGACAAATGAACACAAATAGTTTGGGAAGGAATCATCCGGGCTTTCGCTTCCTTTATCATGGATACGAATTTTTCAGGAGGTCTCAGTCTCAAAGCCCTAATACAGCTTTCACTTCCACAGCCTGCTTGTGCTTTTCTGCTGTCCGCTTCCCTTTTTCAATCCCATTCGTGGAATTTGGTCTTACTGGGAGGATTAAGAAAAGAAAAACATAACTCTGTGCTGAGCTCATTTTACCATATGTTACATTATAGCTAGAAGCCAGAGAGCTTTTCAAAGACTCAACCTAAATTCTGTTGTACTACAGAATAAGTCAGAAAGAGCCAGAGGTGAGAGACCCAAACACCACTGGTTCTAAGCCTTCATCAATCATATTTTGCTCTCTAGAGTAACCAGTTTATTTCATTCCAATCTGAGATGACTCTCAGGGGGTATGAATGTTCCATATGCTTTTAGAGAAACCCACTGTTTCCCAAGGGCTTAATAACCACACTGTGGCAAAAGGCCTTTCAGAGTATTATATGACCCTTCTTAAAGCATTTCCCTTCATCTCTGAGGTAATGAAAGGGATAGGAAAAAGATTTTTCTCAAGGAATAAAGCCTCAAAGAAGTAGAGAGCTCCTTTCGTCTTTGTGTCTAACACCTTTCTGTAGGGATAGGATGTTCTTGGTATATTCTGAGCCCAACTGTTGCTACTATATATTGTTTGTAGTCTGTGGATAACCCATGAGGAAAAAAAAAAAGACAGCTTTAAGTAATTGTTCTGCATCAATTAAGCCTTGAATGGGAAGCAAAAAGAAGGGAAGGAATCCAGCACTTTGGAACATGCCTTATTCATTATAGACTTCTGAAGCATATGATTATGCTGTCTGCTTAGCATACCAAGAAAAATCTAGAAGTCTGAAATGGGATACCTTTAAATGGAAACTTGTATGGCACTCTTTGCCATCATCATGACTTAAATGTCCACAGAGTGTGGAGCCCAGGACAAAACTATAAAACACATCATCTCTCTCCTCAAACACACTTAGAGGCAGTTTAGCAGAGAGCTGCATGTGTACATAGTTCATGTGAAATATACACTTAAAGTGGTAGTTTCAGGGAATGGTATATGTATGGAGAATGTTGCATAGGGATTTGAGGAGGTGGAAAATAAGGAAACAGGGTGGGGGTGGGGGGTGAGGGGACAATGCGGACTCAAGGGTTCCTTTCAAAAATCCTTCTGGTTGACCCACTAGTTGATTGACCCCTTTGGCTGACCCACCAGTTGATTGACTACGTGAATCCACCTACAGTAAATTTGGGGAAGAGGAAGAACATGGAAAAGTAGTGGGAAAAAAATGCCAGGGCTGAAAAGAGTATTACAGAGTGTTCCCAGATGTTACAAGTTGACAACTCATTGACAGAATTAGGTTTGTATTTGTTTGGTTTGCCAGGCTTGGTGTATTTAACAAAGTTAGAATTTAAATGACATTGGGCTAGGAAGAACTCCAAAGTTCAGTTTCCAAGCAGTTCAATTGTCTTATACCTGGTCTACCTCCCCTATGTTTATTTTCTGATCTCTGAAGACATTTGAGTTAGTGACCTCCAAAAAGCTCCATATCACAAAGAGGAAATCAAGACCTTCAAAAGGTGAGAATCAACCCTACCAAGGCCATATGGTTAGTTGTAGCAAAGTTAGTGGTAGGACCTATGTCCTCTCACCTCTAGCTCAAAGAAGAATAACAGCTGTCACTCACTTTGTGCCAGGTGGGGTGCTGGAAAATTTCTGCTTGTTATTTTATTTAATCCTCAAAACTTTGGGAGCTAGATCCTGATGATTGTCTCCATTTTATGGACAAGGAAACTACAACTTAGAGAAAGAAGGAAATTCATCGTCACGGTGGTGAAATCTATTAGCAAAGCTTTTCATTTCTATCTCTTCTGCTCCATGCTTTCTCAACTAGATGTTCAGAAGAAGATGCCCATGGTTTGTTGCTAAAATCTGGAGGATGGTTTTGAAGAGATCAGACCAAGAAAAGTAGCTCATATGGAAAATTTGGTGGAATATTTGCTCAAGTTGAAAAATTCAGTAATGTTGCTTTCTTTGTTCAAATTGACTGAAAGAGCTATAAAATATCCCAATTCTGCCTGATATTTTAAGCAAATTATAAACTTAAATGGTTACATTTATTATAACTTAGAAAAATAATCACTTTAAGCAATTATTATAGCCACTAGTCTGATTGTGATTGCAGTTAAGAATTCTAGTTGATTTTTACCTCTTGAAAAGACTTAAGACATTTGCTTGACCATTGGATTGGCCATATTCTTAATTCTTTTTCTGCACAAGCTGTTTTTAGACTTCAAAGAGAAGAATGTGATAGAATAATTTCTGGAGTATGTTTAAGAAGGACTTTGTTGAACTTGTCATCAAATGAATATATAAATGGCTCTTACTTTATGCAATATATGGGTCCTAAGAAATGGTAATCACATTTTTTTAGGATGGCACTGAATCCAATTTCAAAATTCAGTGTGAGAGCTATGAGACAGGTTGTATGTGATCAATGAATTCCTCTGTAAAGCAAAGAATCACCTTGAAACACAAATGATCATTCACCAACATATCTATTTCACCAGTTAAAAATCAAGCACAACTACAAGGAAATTTTAAATATTGAAAATTTTCCTAGATGATGTTATAATACTGAAACACTTGTCCCAAAATTTGATATTAATGTAGGATATTTATAAGCAACAGAGGCAGTGAAAGAAATGCACATTTGGGATTGGTTTTCCACATTGATAGATAATAGTGAAGGAGTATTGATTTTTACTTGTCCATTCCTTTTTCATTCTTTACCACATGCTTCAAAGGGGTCGACTCTGAGCCATTTACTCTTTCACACCAAAAATTAGATGTTTGAAATCCAGGAGAATCTCTCACTTTCTTTCTCTTTCTCTGAGATAAAAGAGTGAAGGGGCTAAAACCTTTGGCAAGCCTCAGAATCTTTTGTTTCTTCCATGCTTTGCAAAATGAAGAAAATGTGTGAAGTTCACATTAGAGAAAGCAAGCTCTACTGAGATATTTTGACTCAACCCAAAAATTTGAGGGGAATTGGAGTTTTTGTCATTTCATGTGTTAATATGTAGGTTAAGGTAACTTCCCCCAGAGTGTCTCTGGGTGTTTAGTCGTTCTCACAAATGGACAGAGCCATGTAAACTTGGAGTGTGGGACATGAACTCTACATTCTGGTGATATGTGGAGTGACTAGGACAGCACACCAAAGTAGATTCAGAATGGGGGGGCCCACATTCTAGTCTAAGCCACATGACCCTGGACTATTCCTTTGAGACTATCTTTCCACAAATATAACAATACCTGCTCTACCTACATCTGGAGACTATTTAAAGCATCAAATGAGAAAAACATGAAAGCGCTTTGAACAACACACCAGAAAAAGTGGGAAAATGTGAGTAAGTGGCATGGAGCCTCAAGGAGGAGGCAACCATCCCTTTCGGGCATCTTTGGGCCAGGGCCCTGTTGCCATAGCCCCACAGATAATCAGGGCTACTGAGTGTATACATTAACCTCCTCTCATGTTTTCCCTTCCCTCCTGCTCTGCCTCTTTCTTTGTCATCTTTGATTCTACTGTTTCCTTTTTTTATTTAAGAGTCTCACTGTGCAATGTAATATACACCGAGCAAAGCGCATAACCTATATGCTCAGCTGAACACACAATTTTAAAGAAAACCCTCTGTGTGAACCACCTAAAGTAGATAGGATGCTGCCATGCCCCAGGAAACTTCCAGTTAGCTCTTTCCCAATCACAGAACCCTTTCCCTCCCAGAGGTAAACTTACCCTGAACTTTGTGAGAATTTTCTTTCTTTTTTTTTTTTAAGTCTTTTTTTTTTTTTAAAGATTTTATTTATTTGACAGAGAGAAACACAGCCAGAGAGGGAACACAAGCAGGAGGAGTGAGAAAGGGAGAAGCAGGCTCCCGCTGAGCAGGAGCCAGAAATCGACCCCAGGACTCCGGGATCATGACCTGAGCCGAAAGCAGACAATCAACGACTGAGCCCCCAGGCACCCCGAGAATTTTCTTTTTAAAACTACACAAAACACAAAAAAGATTTGTATTAGGTGTTCCTAAAGAGTAAAGCCTAGTTTCTCCTGTTTTTCAACTTTCTGTAAACAGAATAATACTATATACGTTTTTGTGTCTTTTCCCCCTTGGCCTTAATTTTGTGATCTGCCCCCATATTATTGCACATCTTTATAGATGGTTTATTTAGGGTCGTATAGTAGTCCATTGTGCGGCTCTACCACAATTAGCATATCTATTCTACTATTAAAGGACATTTGAATTACTTTCATTTCTGGGTATTATAAGCAATGTTGTGGTGAGTGGATTAGAATTACTGGGTCATAGATGATTTCAAAACTGTCGTGGGGAGCCTGAGTGGCTCAGTTTTTAAGCGTCTGCCTTCAGCTCAGGTCATGATCCTGGAGTCTTGGGATCGAGCCCTGCTTCTCCCTCTCGCACTCTCCCTGCTTGTGTTCCCTCTCTGTCTCTCTGTCAAAAACAAAAACAAAAACAGAAAAAAAACCTGTCTTAGTAAGTGGTTGTACCAGCATGTATTCTTACACTTACAACATGCGGGAGATTCAATTGCTCTACTTTCTTTACAGTAACCCCTGGAATTGTCAAACTTTAAAATTGTTGCCCACGTGTTGAGTGTGTAATAGGACATCATTGTGGTTCTGTCCTTTCTGATTTTTAATTTGTTTTATTAAGTAGCAATAATACCAAACTTTTTCAGTCTTATTTCTCTCCAGTTCTTGGTCTCTAGGCTCCAGCTTCTACTTATGGTTCCCAAGTTGCCATGCTCTTTCTTACCACTGGTCCCTTGCACAAACTACTCAGCCTCTCTGTCTCCACCTTATCTGCCCATTCTCCTCTCAATCAGGACTTTTTTTGGATATCATACACCTGCCCCTTCACACTCGCTCCTCAGTGCCCCCACAACACCTACTAATTGACCCACAACACAGTGCTGGCTTAATTTTCCTGTACTGGGCTTTGAACACTTTGTGGGGGGAGGGTGGCATGTCTCATTCTTTATTTATCTCCAGCTCAGCACAGTGGACACTGAATAAATATTTGCTGAATGTCATACCTTGAATAACTCATAAAATAGTCAAAGGTTTAAATTCTTAGTGAAACTGAAGTAAATTTCAACTGAGATGAAAATGTACTGTAAATTAATAAATTGAGGAACTTAAACCCTAGCAAATGAAGTGTACCTCTTGGTCCCTTTTATGGTCCCACTGAAATATTAGTGACTTCAACTCTATTCATGCTGAATGATGAGCTGAAAGAGAACTTAGAGATCATGTGGTATAAATGTGTCATTTTATAAAGAAGGAACTAGAGGCCAGAGAAGTTAACATAAGCGCAGTCCCACAGCTAAATAAAGCTAAGATTGCCATACCCATCTTCTGAGTTCTTGCCTTTCATCTTAGAAGTGGCTTCTTATCAGTTCAGGGGGAAAAAATTGTTTTTTATATGAAATAATACCATATACATACAAAGGAATTCTGTGAAATATGGTAAACTTTTTATATGTAGGTGTGGCTACTACTGGTCCACAGCATAAGAAGAGAAACCATAAATTACAAGGTTCTGACTCCCCAAGAGTAGCTGGTGCTGAACAGGGAGCATTTGTTCTGAAATTGTGTGAAGAGCGGGGCTGGGAGCTCTAGGCCAGGCTGCACGAACAACACGTGGCTCCTGGGTGCCTCAGCCATCGAAGTTTCCTATCCAGCTCTGGGGTCCATCATTGTCGCTGAGGGTGCCAGAGCAAGGGCCGGGGTTTGGGAGAGGGGCATGGTGACGTCCCCGGCTCAGGTGACCCCTGAGCTGGCTCTTCCTGGTGTAACTAGGTTGTAGGTGACTTCATTGCTCACTCTACACACACACACACACACACACACACACACACACACATCACCTCAGCAGGAAGCTGGGACCAGGGGTGGACAATTCAAGAACGCTACCTGTCAGTTTCTCTGATGAGTTCATCCTGGTCACACAATTAGGGAGACGTCAAGCAAAAAGAAGAAGTTTCTCTAAATTATTTAACTCATAAACTCAAGCACCTCTGAGCTCCTCAAACGTGTTCTTTTATGATCTTACTGAAATTCATATTGTTTCCAAAGAGATATTGTCTAGCCATTTTAACCCCCAGGGAAAATGAGTGCACAGGAGTCGTGAGGAAAGCAGACCTAGCGAAAGCCAAGGGCTCTTTAGTTAGAGTACACTATTATGCTCTGAGCACATCGAAACACTAATAATCAAAGTGTGGCTCCGGTTACCTGCTGACACCTCAGAATTAGATGGGCTATTCTGCTAATTACTCCAATTGAGGACTGCCTACTTGACTTTTTGAATCCCTTGATTTAGCATGTTTTCAGATGGAGAGTTTTCCCTTCCAGTCTACCTCTGTCCCGAATCAAGGAAAGAAAAAAGCCATCACCCAGAAAGGATGCAATGAGATATTCTTTTTGCCCTAGGGTATCAAAAAAATTGGCATGGATATTTAAATAAACACCATTAACTATTTCAATCTCTGATTCAAGATACTTCATTTTAGGAGCTGATCGGTAAGAAGTGGTAAGAACTATACAAATGTAGCGATAGTATAAGTTTAAATGGTAATTCTTGTTATGACATACAATTGAGAATGAATACCAAAATTGTATTACATGAGAAAAATAACAAACTGGTTGCATCTCCTTGGTCATGTTTTGTTCAGGGCTTTGGAGTTTTCATAAAAATGCAAATGAAGTCGCTTGAGGATTCTCTTCCTCTGTCCCCCTTCTCAAATAAATAAATAAATAAAATCTTAAAGGAAGAAAGACCTCAGAAGCCTTTTGTGGCACCTGGTGGTTCAGTTGTTTAAGCACCTGACTCTTGATTTCCAGCTTAGGTCATGATCTTAAGGTCATGAGATTGAGCCCCACTCAGATTCAGTGCTCAGTGAATGGAGTCAGCTTGAGATTCTCTCCCTCTCTCTCTGCCCCTCCATGTGCTTCTTACTCTCTCTTTAAGAGTAAGTAAATCTTTAAAAATAACAATCAAATCAAATCCAAATGACTAAGAGTTCCTTTCTCCCTTCTTTGGAAACCTCTTCATGTGACATGATGGGAACAGCACCCCCTATAGTCATGGGTATGATGCTCCAGGCCAATATTATCCAATGGCTTTCTTTCCCAGAACATAAACACACAGCATAAAGACCAAGATCTCTTTCATTTAAAGGCACCCTTTCACATTACTGTTAACACTAAAAACCTTCCTCTCCTACCAACCTGACCCTCAACGTCCTCAGCATTGCTTTTCAGCATGCATATCCCTCTGCAAGCCAGTTGGAATTTGGCCTGGAAAAAGACATATGGGCCTGCATGAGGTTATAAAATCTGGCTTGGAAATCCACAGCTTCTTATAAAAACACTATTTTTTATAAATGTACCATTTTAAGGAAGATGGTTACTAAGCAACCTGATTTAAATTATTATGAGAAATGGAAGGAAATTCTTCCATTAGGTCTGTTTTTACTTAGGTCAAAAGTTTGGGTTTTTTGTTTTGTTTTGTTTTGTTTGCCTCTGTTCGTTTTGAATCTATTTTTCTTTCTTTCGTTTTAATGCACATATACTGTGTGCCAGTTAAACAATGGATATTAGGCTATGTGAGACCTGTAGGCAAAATAGTAGATGAATTCTCCTACAGACCATGCCCTTAAGGAGATGGGGGGTCCTCGAGCTCTTTGAGGGTGATAACCCCCTCACTTTATTGAATTGTAAAGAGGGAATTGAATAGGAGTGTAGAAACCCAAGGTTGCAAATATCTGTGAGTTTCATGAGGACTGAATCCAGCACTTGAAGACAGTAGAAGCTTCTTTTTCCTGTTCTCAGGCTTCACAGTTCTCTCTACCCAATTGCTTCATCATTCACTCTTTGTGGATTGGATTTTTCCAATTCTCTATGGATATGATGGACAAAGCCACCCAACTGCTCTAAATGTCTTTTATTGTTATGATGGTAAAATACACATAGAATACACATGAAATCATGTTTGTTGATTTGATGTGAATACATTTGAATAAAGATTGGAATAACTTTATGAATATACATAACACAAAATTATCATTTAAATCATGTTAAACTGTATACTTCAGAGGCATTAATTACATTCATGATGTTATAGAACCATCATCACTGTTGAGGTCTAAAACTTTGTTATTCTCTCAAATAGAAACCCCATACCTATTAAGTAGTGACTCCCAACTCCCCTCTCCTCCAAGGTCCCTGCTGTCACACTTTCTTTCTGTCTTTCCAGATTCATCTCTTCTGCATATTTTATATAAATAAAACCATGCAATGTGTTGCCTCTTGTGTCTGACTTCTTTCATCTAGTATAATGTCCACATTCATCTGTGCTGCAGTGTGTGTTAATATTTGATTCATTTTTGTGGCTGAGTACATTTCCACTGCATGGGTATATCACATTTTGCTTATTCATCTACTGATGGACATTTGGGTTTTTCCACTTTTTGACTATTATTGTGTTGTGACGAGCATTCATGTACAAGTATTTGTTTCAACACCCATTGTCAATTCTTGACTCTCTGGTTCATATTATAATTCTGTGTTTAGCTTTTTGAGAAAGTACTAATATTTTTTCCACAGCTGCTGTACCATTTTACATCTTCACCAGTAATGTGTGGGGGTTCTAATTTCCCCACATCCTTGCCAACACTTGTTATTTTCCATTTTTAAAATTATGGCCAACTTAGTATGTGTGAAGTAATATCTCATTCTGCTTTTGATTTGCATTTTCCTAATGACTAATTACGTTAAACATCTTTTCATGTACTAGTTGGCCATTGGTATATCTTTGAGAAAATGCTTATTCAAATCCTCTGCCCAGTTTTTAACTGAGTTGTTTGTCTTTCTGTTGTTGAGTTGTAAGAGTTCTTATATTATGCATGCTAGACCCTTATATAATTTGCAGCTATCTTCTTCCATTCTGTGAGTTGTCTTTTCATGCTACTAAAAGTGCCCTTTGATTCCAAATATATATATATATTTCCTTTAAAGATCCATTTATTTATTTGAAAGAGAGAGAAAGTGTTGGGGGGGGGCAGAAGGAGAGGGAGAGAGAGAATACTCAAGCAGACTCCCTGCCAAGAGGAGAACTCAATGTGGGGCTCTCTCCAGGGCCCTGAGATCATGACCTGAGCCAAAAATCAAGAGTTTGCCATTCAACTGACTGAACCTCCCAGGAGCCCCTGAAATATGTATTTTAGTTCAAGAACCAGCAGAAGCTCATTTGCTTCTCCAGGTCATGGTTGCTGGGAGAGAAACCTGACTTTGCTCAACAGGTGTCCACCAATGGCTAAGAGGATGGGATCAGGTAGTACAATCAGGCTTCTGGGTCTTCTTCTTTTGATGCTGGAGGCATAGATACACAAATGCTTAAAGTAGAAGGCATGGTGGCAAATAACCACAGTTCAATGTTTTAGCAAACAATAAAGGCTGTTCATGCCAGAGGTTTAAAAAAAAAGGGTGCTGTAGGACTTTCAAGGGATGAACACATAATTTCCCCTGAGGGGTTCAAGAGAAAGCTTCCTGGAGGTGGCACTTAACCAGTCTGGCTGGAGAGAAGAGATTTGTCCATACTGGGATAGAAAGAAAGGCATCAGTGCAGGCAGGAAGTATGGTGGCATTCAAAGTCCAAGAGGAGAAACATCCATTTGCTGGAGAGTCAGATTTAAGGTATGATTATTGAACCCATTAGGATTAGTGATATTGCAAAGAGAAAACAGAAATGAGAAATAAAGCAAGGCTGGATGAGCTGAGTCTTGGTGAGGTGTGGAAAGATGATGATGACAATGAAAGATGGGTTCATTGAGAAGGCCTGCTTGATCACGTTCAACTTTGGCCATGGAATCTTTTCTCTTACATTTAGTTCAGTTTGCCTTTCCTGCTCTAGGAACTCCTCCCTAACCTCCCAAACTCCATGTGCTTTCTTCCCTTGGAAACCACAGAATTCCTGTCTCTAAGATTCACCTGATAAATCTTTCTATTGTGACTGATTCACCTGATAAATGCTTTCTATTGTGACTCACTCTTCCATATTGATGCTTTCATTCTTGTCTTCCCAGTCTATTAAGGCTATGGACTCTTAGAGGGTCCAGTGACATTTTTATTCCTTGACATAGTATGTTGCATGAAATTAGTGCTCAATAATATTTGTCGATTTGGTGTGAATATAAAATTCTAGGAAAGATTGGAATAACTTTATAAACTACTCATGGGCATGCTTTTTTAAGCTTTTTGTTCTGTGCCATTAATTTTTTCTATGTCTTACATAAGATAGATCTTGTGTAAGTATAGATGGGGACATGTTATCTATGAATAATTTTTTCAATAAGCCCGTTCATTCATTACCATTAATGATTTCTCTCCTAAGATTATGAAGATGCTGGAAAGCTATGACAATGAGTGTCAATGCTTTTTCAAAAAGAAGACATTTTCTATCTAAAAGATCATTAGTGATACAATGATAAAAGTAAAACTTAAAACTTGAGATAATGTATCATTACTGCTCTGAGAGGTCTAAGATAACAAATTGGAAAATTTGTCTAAAATAATTGCAGGAGAAAGATTGTTATTACCTGCTTTTGTGAAGGAAACAAAGGAAATTACTATTCTTCTTGAGGTAGATATAATTTGTGTGCATCTGGAAATTAATGATATTACAAGCTATAATTGCAAAGTGTCTTAATTTTACCACGTAATTATCTTCTTTCAGCAATATAGTATATTAGCATGGTAAAAATTTCATCTATAGAGTTTGAAACAGACAAAAGATTTATTAAGATTTTTTCCTTTATGAGAAGGTGAACAATCAAAGACAGCAAAATACATGCAAGAGCTGCTCTTGTTACAAAGCAGAAAGCTTAATAAAACAGAAATCAGCCCCCAAGTATGACTGTTTTGCTTCAGCATGTATCTCTTGTGGCTATTTGCCATTTATATGGTCATTTGAGTTCAGCTTCTAGACTCCCCTGAAGAAATGATGAGAGAGGCAAAGGTGGGAAATAGGGACAAAAAACATTATGCCCAGATTCACATCTCACCTGCCATGGTGACCACTGACTTTAAATCCTTTCAGGAATTGTGAGATACTCTAGATATACATTTCCTCTACTTTGGGGTGAATGGTAGATAGCCGTTGAAAAGGATAACTACCTAAGTCATAAGTGTTGGGGAAACTCTTGTGTTTCCAATACATGATTGCAAATGGGTATTTGAAGGTTGAGACATAGTTACTAGAAAGAGCACTGGGAAAGGAGTCAAAAGCTCTATGTGCTACTTTGGATTACATCATTAAATAATCAAGGGGAATGGATAAATTCAGTAACTGTCACTGTCTCAAGTTCCTCCTCTTTGAATGAGAGGGCTATGTTACATAAGGCTGGCAAATAAGTTTTATCCCAGCTGCTGGGATTTGATTTGTAATAGCTTCCTGAGGTATTGTGTTGAGAAGGATTCTGAGGCTGTTTACAGGCTCAGTGTAAAAGACTTGTGCATAATCAACAGCATTCCTGTTGGCATAGCTGACGGCGAGTGGCTGCAGACATGCCCTCTACTTGTCAGTTCTGCAATGCTGGGACTTGGGGGTGTGTCTGAAAAGGCTTATCTCTGACTCACAAGTCTGCAGTACACAGGAGGTCTGTGCGCCTCTGCTTTGTGACCTCTGGGTCCCCTAGACATCTTCTTTTCTGTTGATGAGGTTGAGACGTTGGCTGCTGCTGTTTGCTGGAAGCCTGTGGCTCTAGCACTTCATGGGGACATGTGCTCCAGGGGGTTTTAAATGTACTCCTTCTGCCTGCCTTGTTTTAGTAATTTAGTTCAACAAATTTGTTATGTGCCAAGCAGTCGGCTATGAGGCTGCGGCTGCCCTGCAGCTGTTTGGGGATCCATTCTCCACATATTGCCAACCCTGAGGAGCAGTGATATTGGTTCTAGTGCTGGGAGGTGAAGGGCTCCTTGTGTTTGATAACAAGGAATAGAGAGAGGCTCTCAAGGTCATTCCCAGAAGGCGGCAGGGATTAAAAGACATGCAATAAGCAAACTTGCAGGTCTCAAGGCAGAAACTGAAAGAGTAAGGGTTTCTTGGAGTCCAGAATTTGAAGGATAACAAAGTATTCAGATCCCCTTCCCTATTGTTCCCAGACCTTTTCCTTGCCCCAAATCCATGGTGGATGAACAGGCCTGCCCAGTAGAGCACTCTAACTTCTATCCTGAGATGGAGTTGGTCAGCACTGATTTCAGATGTAGAGAGCTACTCATACCAGCCCCCACTCCCTGAAAACACGTTTCTACTCTCCAGGATAGGCAGGACATCATTTGCTCTGTCCTAAAGCTGTCCTGGACATGTCCCCTTGTCCTTGTTCAAGGTGAGATGGTTGCTTGCATCATTGACAACCTGGACTTGACAACAACTCGAGCACTCACCTCTCTCTTCATGGGCTCAGCAATTGCTAGGCTTTCAGGTCTTGGGAAAACTTACCCTTACTCTTGACCTGGTTCTTTCTGTCCATTTGATGTGCCCGAATCATGCTCACTGGACAGTGGAGAGGAGAGTGTGGGAGCTGGGAGGCTATAGTCATGGGTAAGTGAGAGGGGTGACATTGGAGCCATGAAGGACAGGACAGGTTTTGGAGGCAACTTTAAGAACTTCCTCAGTTATGATGACTAACAACGTATACAGAGTAGGGAATGGAGGGTTGAAGGGAGAATGTCGTGCCACGGCTAGGAATTGAGTGGCTGAGCGACTGAGATGAGATTTATTGGGAACTGAGAAAGTGAGCAGGACAGGAAGGCAGACAAGAGGGTAGCTGAGAGTGTAGCTGGACATGACAAAGCTTGATGTGCCAGGTTTTCACACCAAATACACCATAGTTTATATTTTAGATGGGTGGTATTTTTTTAATATTTTATTTATTTGAGAGAGAGAGAGAGAATAGGTGGGAGGGACAGAGGGGGAGAAAGAGAGAGGGAATCTCAAGCAGACTCCATACTGAGCATGGAGCCTGATGTGGGGCTCAATCCCCTGAGATCATGACCTCAGCTGAAACCAAGAGTTGGACACCTAACTGACTGAGCCACCCAGAGCTCCTGTATGAAAAGGAAAGGAAAGGAAAGAAAGGAAAGGAAAGGAAAGGAAAGGAAAGAAAAAGAAATGAAAGACAAGACAAGATAAAAATTTTCATGTGAAAATCAATTGTTAGGAGCTCCTGGGTGGCTCAGCTGGTTAAGCGACTGCCTTCGGCTCAGGTCATGATCCTGGAGACCCGGAATAGAGTCCCACATCGGGCTGCCTGCTCTGCGGGAGGCCTGCTTCTCCCTCTCTCACTCCCCTTGCTTGTGTTCCCTCTCTGGCTGTGTTTCTCTCTGTCAAATAAATAAAATCTTAAAAAAAAAAAGAAACGAAAATCAATTGTTAGGACATCTAAACATGCTCAACCTTCAAAATACCACCAAAAAATGTTCCCAGGCTAATGCCCAAAAAGCTTGTGTGGGATCATAAAAGTGGAAGAGAGCTTGGAGATGATTGAGTAGCACATACCCAGTCAGAAAGTATAGGCTTTGAAGTCAGACCACATGTGCTAACTAGGTAACCTGATGGAGTATGTGATCGCACCCGGCCTCAGTCACCCTGCATCGTAGTTAGAACAATACCAACCTCGCAGGTTCATCATGAGGATTAAATGAGATGCTCCTGGGCATCTAATGTAAACATGTAAAAGCTGGACTGCTTCTTGTTCTCATCACCACAATGTGTTATGTCAAAGAAATCTTAGTCTGGCATTGAAAAGTGATTGCAGCTTTGCTGGGTCACCCCAGGGACTCAAGGGTTTGAAGCATTAGTGTTTCAGCAACCCCAGAAGCCCAAGTTGAAAACTGATTACACATCTGCCCATTATTTTCTCCCTGTCATATAAAAAAATAGCATAGGGGCTGGAAAATGAGGAGTGCTCCATGAGAAGAATTATTACTTAGTCCAAAGTCTTCTTTTTACATATATAGAAACATATATAGAAATGACTAGGCCCACGGTCCCAAGCTGGATTGTGGCAGAACAGGAACTCAAACCAGGTTGTTCATGGTTGAGATAGCTTCCTACTGTGTCAACTTGCTTGTCACAGAGTAAGTCAGGGGACAGTCGGGTCAACTTCCCCACTACTGCAGATAGGTAATAATGAAACACTGCTGGAGCTCAAACTGGGAATGCCAGAAGACAGCCAAGTTGATCCAGTGACAACGAAATGGGGCTTTGGGTTCAGTTTTTGAGGTATGGGGCTAGGGCTTTCCTTGGCAGAGAGATGTGAAGATCTGGTGACCCTGGCAGGTGAAAGGGGTAGAGAACAGTGGTGGCAGGAGCTATTCGAGAAGGGGCAGTGCGTCTGTGGTGCCCTGTGTGGGAGAGCTTGGCTCAGGCTAGGGAAGAGAGTCCCACAGAAGTGGTAGCAAGTGTTTGATGGCAGAGATGAAAGAGGAGTGTGGAATGGCTGGTACTGTCATCTCTGTGGACAGGTTGTTCCTAAGCAGAATTTTTATATGTAGGGAAGTGCAATAGGGTCTACTGTGAAAAAGAACATCACACCTCAGCTCATCCACATCATGGGGCACAGAAAGGAAGACGGATCATATATTTAGTGAACATTTACAATGCGACAGATGTGCTAAGTCCTGGACACACACACAGTAGTCCCCACTCATCTGTGGGGATACGCTCTTAGACCCTAGACCCTGGTGGATGCTTGAAACCACTGATAATAAAACCTTATATGTAGCATGTTTTCTTATACATACATACCCATGATAAAGTTTCCATCTATAAATTAGGCATAGAAAGAGACCAACAACAATAAAACTAGCATACATTTTTTTCTTCCTTCTTCACAATTTCACAGAGAGAAGATTTATTCCTACTATAAATCTTAGCCACCTCAGCATACAAGTTCTTTCTCTTTCCTTGTTAAGTTGAGAACTGTCATCTTTTCACTTAAAGGAAGCTCTTTATGGCTTTTCCTTGACATGTCTGAATTGCCAACATTACTGCTCTTGTACTTTGGGGTCATTATGAAACAAAATAAGGGTTACTTGAACACAAGCACGATACCAGGATGGTTGGTCTGATTACCAGGATGGTCACTAAGTGACTAATGAGCGGGTAGTGTATACAATGTGGATGTTCTGGACAAAGGGATGGCTCACATCTCTAGCGGGATGGTGTGAGATTTCATCACACTACTTAGAATGGCATGGAATTTAAAACATATGAAATGTTTATTTCTGGAATTTTCCATGTAATATTTTTAGACCATGTTTGACCATGCATAACTGAAACTACAGAAAGTGGAACTGTGGATAAGGGGTACAACTATATTCACTCTGTCCTCACAAGGTGATGGAACAGATGGCGTTCCTGAGACTCAGAAGGATCCGGTAGCCGCATCTGCAAACACAGTGAGTAGCAGAACCAAGAAGTGAGCCCAGACATAACTTCGACTAAAACCCCAATTCCTTCCGCTGTGCCATGAAGGCTCACAGAAACCTAAGCCCCTTCTCATTTAACCTCATTCTGAAAATCTGAAGTTCTTTCATCAAATTTTCTGCCTTGGAAAGTTGAATATATTTTGTATATATACTTGCTACTTCGTATATTCTGTGTGTATATTCACAAGTCCTAGAGGGCAGCAAGGCTCATTGCGGGAGGGGTATAACACAAGTATTTCTACAGCTGCCTAACATTTGAGAGTCTCCCCCTGGAAAAAAGCCACATGTTTTTGGGAGATAGGGTGTGGTTTGAAAATATTTGAAATTTCACTGTTCCATTTTCTCTTCAGTATCAGGTGCCCTGACAAATGAAAGAAGCCAGCTATCCTGACTCTTCACTTCCTCCCTCCCCACAAAATCTCCCAGTTTTCATTCACTCGGTTAACAAATATCTGTTATGCCCTTATGAGAGATGATGATACATAGCTCAAGCACTTAAAATGTGCATTTCTTTTGAGCCATTATTTCTTCTCTATGAAATTTTATTAGGAAACAGTCAGGGATTTGATTATAAGGATGTTTGATTACAATGTAAAAGATTAAAAATAACTAACTGAAAAATCGAACAAGAAAATAGAATCCTATACAATGTAGTATTAAGTGAAAATGGCATATTGCCCATAACAGTGTATGAATATTACATAAAACAACATGCATATATTTTTTGAAAGTAAAAGACTATTTTTAGAGCAGTTTTAGGTTCACAGAAAAATTGAGCTGAAAGTACAGAGTGTCCGTATATACCCCCTGCCTCCACATCACACAGGCTACCGCACTCTCAACATCTTGAACCACAATCAATGAACCCACACTGAAATATCATTATAGTCCAAAGTCCCTAGTGCACATTATGGTTCACTCTTGGTATTATACATTCTATGGGTCTTGATAAATACATGATGTGTATCTACCCATTGTAAAACAATATAGTTTTAAAATAGGAAAACATATTTTAAAATATTAACATTTGTGTTTGGATAACAGAATTTCAGAAGAATATTATGTCTCTTTGTATTTTTTACTCTAGGTATACATTACTTTAGTAAAGCAATAATTTTCCAGGGCCTCTGTTTAAGTAGTGGAACTGAGAGCTAATGAGGAAGTCTTGCCCTGATGATTACTGGTTGGTGGCAAAAGAAAATGAGTATAGCTGAAAAAAGGTAGATAGAAGAATGAGACTTGATATTTTGAGGGGAAAAAACAAATTAAAAAGTAATTGCAATCTATAGCATGAAAAGGGGTGGTTATCTAGTATCTAAAAACTAAGAGAAGATGCCATTAACCCTACAGAAAAGTATAGATAATAGTCTTATTTATCTTAAATAAAACACAGAAAAGAAATGTAAATGGCCTTAAAACCTAGAGAAAGATGCTCAACCTCACTAATACAAAAGATACAAATTAAAACTATGCTGTAGTACCATTTCTCATCTGCAATATTGGCAATAATCCAAAAAAACTTGACAAGATGTTCTGTGATGATTCTGTGGGTATCCAGCAAAGTATTTACTTTTGAACAAGTGGTCCTACTTCTAAGAAGCTATACCAAAAATATATTAGCAAATAACATATGCATAAGGTTATTTGTTGAAACACTCTATTAGACAAAAAGTAAAATAGCCCAAAAGTCTAACGACAAGGAATTATTTGAAAAAAATATAGTACATGCAAATCATGAGTCGTATGAAGTTATAAAAAGTCTTGAGGGTGTTCTCTGTATAGAATGATGTAGTAGTCTCCACAATGTAGTGTAAGAAAAAAATAAAAAGAGTAAAATTTAGAATAGTGTGTTTATTATGCAATCTTTCATGTAAAAAATACATATAATCATATATACTTATATAATTAGGAACTAATATGCACACATGCACACATATACATAATTGCTCACATTAAAAATAAAACATGGAATAATAAACCAAACACTGATGAAAATGATTACTTATGTGGTAAGGAAGGAAATAAGATTAGGGAACAGGAGGGGAAGCTAGACTTCTCTGAATAAATTTTGTTTTCTAATTTTGATATTGGAACAATGCAAATGTTTACATAATTATAAAGCAAAATTAAATCAAAATGTTAAAATAAATTCTGAAATATAAAAAGACAAAAGAACCCAACTATATCACTGGTTGGTGGCAAAATTACATAGAGAAGAATATTTAAAGAGATTTAAAACATAGCATTTTGGTGGCATATGGCATACATGTATATGTATCATAGAGAGATAAGTCTTATGGTCAAAAATACTGAAAAGTAATAATCTTATTCTTAAAACATTATTTACTATATTATAATAATTATCTTGAAATACACACACATACACATATCTTGGCTGTTTCTTTTCTTTTCTTTTTTAAGATTTTATTTATTTGACAGAGAGAAACACAGCTAGAGAGGGAACACAAGCAGGGGGACTGAGAGAGGGAGAAGCAGGCTTCCCACTGAGCAGGGCCCCATGTGGGGCTCGATCCCGGGGCTCCAGGATCATGACCTGAGCCGAAGGCAGTCGCTTAACCAACTGAGCCACCCGGGTGCCCCCTGACTGTTTCTTTTTAAAAAGCTACTCATAAATATGTCTCATACAATGTGACAGGTGAATTTTATCAAATTTTCAAGGAACAGATAATTCAAATTTTATAAGATTTTTCAAAGAAAAGAAAATTGGGGAATGTTCTCTCCTCCTATAGTAGACAGAATAATGCCCTCTATCAAAGATACCCATGTCTTAACCCCTGGAATTTGTGAATGTTTGTCTGATGTGGCAAAGGCACGGTGCGGCTGTGATTAAATAAGGACTAAGAGAGATTATACCAGATTATATAGGTCCAATGTAAATCCAATGTAATCACAGAGTATACTTACAGGTAAGAGAAAAATAGAAAAATCAGAGTGAAAGAAGTGACAACAGAACAGAGGTCAGAGTGATGTGATGGCTGTAAGGAGACCATGAGTCAAGGGATGTAGGTAACCTCTAGAAGATGGAAAATGCAATAAAACAGATTCTCTCCTAGAGTCTGTGGAGTTAGCATGGGCATACTGACATTTTAATCTTGGCCAAGTGAAACTTATTACAGACTTGCAATCTCCAGAACTGTAGGATAATAAATTTGTGTTGTTTCAAGTCACCGAGTCTAGAGTAAAATATTACAGCAGCAAAAGGAAACTAACACACCCCCTGCATTTTTTAAAAGAATAGCATAATCTAGATTACCAAAATCCAAGACAATATAATGGAAGTATATAGGCTGATCTCATTCTTGAATAAACATTCTAAACAAAACATTGGCAAAACAAATTGAGGAAGTATCTAAAAAAAATATCATTACCAACTTGAGTTTATCCTAGGCATATGAGGACATTTTATCATTAGAAAAGTTATTAAAGTAATTCAACATCATAACAAATTGAAGAAAAGCCACAAGATAATCTTTATAGGTGAAAAAATGCATTCAATAAAATGTAAAACACATTTATGATTAAAAACTAAAAACTGTTGGGCCATGATGAAGCAATTAAGACCAGATTAGCTCTTTTGTTACAAACAACTATAAGACTAGGTGAAATATATTAATCACTGTTTTCAGATGTTGGATAAAATAACACATAACCACAGTCCTTGAGAGAAGAGAATGAAGTGAGATGATCACCCCATGATCACCTATCAGCCTATCCACCTGGAGGCATTTTGCAGACTGGCACAGGGAGAGCAAGCTCAAACAGCACAGCAGTCTTGCAGAATAAAGGAGATAGATGCTGGAACTCAGAGGTCTTGAAGTGGCTAGAATTTACACAACAGTATAAAAAAAGGAGAGAGCTAAAAAGAAAAAGGAGCCTAGACAGGAGAGTCACTGGGTCTTCCACCAAATACAGAATTGTGCATATGCAGATGAGACCACAGGCTGGGCAACAAAAGATGACCAGGAAAGAAAAAAACGCTTGTGGACCAATTAATGAGTCAAACAATGAGCGGAACTCACAGAGATTGGGAGGCTATTGATATCCAACTAGTCAGAATGGTGAGACCTCACTGAACCCACAAGGTGTTTGGTAGGGATCCTAGCAAGGAGCTTCACTGACCCTAGCTACACCAGACCCATTCAAACACGGCTTAAAGATAAGCTTTAAAGGTCTGAAACAGGTGGTGGCTGGGTGGCTCAGTTGGTTAAGCAACTGCCTTCAGCTCAGGTCATCATCCCAGGGTCCTAGGATAACACTGTGAGTTGGGCTCCCTGCTCAGTAGGAAGACTCCTTCTCCCTCTGCCTCTCTCCCTGTGTATGCTCTCTCTCCCTCATACTCTCTCTTAAATAAATGAACAAAATCTTAAAAAAAAAAAATGAAGCAGATTCCTAAGTAACTAAATGCTTGCCCTTTCCAACCCACTGTCCTAAAAAAAGACAAATTCTTGCTCCAATGTTCATAATGTCTAATAGCTAATCTACTGGAGATGAGCAAAAGTAAGAAAATGGCACCCTTAACCAGAAAGAAAATCAACCAATAGAAACAGATCCAGAAATTATATGGATGATGAAGTCATAGAAAAAGACTTCACACATAGGTCCAAGGATTTAAAGGACAGAATATACATATTAAAGGAATAAATAGGGAATCTCAATAAGGAAAGATAAATTATAAAAAAGGAGTTGATAAGAATTACAAAACTGAAAAACACAATATCCAAAATAATTACTGATTGGATATTTTTGTTCATAGATTAGACACTGCTGAAACAGTGGATTTGAAGATGGACAGTAGAATCTATCCAAACTGAAGCCTAGAAAGTAAAAAAAAAAAAAAAAAAAAAGGAAGGCTTACCATATGGGAAAACATATGGGACAACATTAGGAGAAAAAAAAGAAAAAGATAAATTGATGTATGAAAAAAATGTGAAGAAAAATTAGAAAAATATTTTTAACTGAATGATAATAAAAACACAACATACAAAAGTTTGTGGCTTGCAGCAATGCTTAAAGGGAAATTTATAGTTCATGCTTTTATTTGAAAAACATAAATTATTAAAAATAATGACTTAAGTTACCAAACTTAGAAAGCTAAGCTAAATAGTAAAAGCAAATTAAACTCAAAATAATCAAAAACAATGAATTAGTAAATATAAAGGCAGAAATAAATACAATAAAAAAGTTGACAAATAATGGAGAAAAATCAATAAAATAAAAAGTTGGTTACTTGAAAGGTTAATAAAATTTATAACCCTTAACTAGCCTGGGGAAAAAAAATCCCCCCAAAACAAATTATCAATACCAAAAGTAAAAGGAGAACATTACAAATGTATAGCATTAAAATAACATTAAAAGGATATTATGAAAAATTTTATCCAATATGTTTGACAACTTACACAAAATGTAAAAATTATTTAAAAGGAAAGAAATCACCAAAATGCATACAAGAAGAAATAGAAAATTTGAACAGCCCTACCTATACAAAATCCACTAGATTTAATTTATAATTAAAAACATATTCACAACTTCAACTTAAATTAATAAATTGAAAAGAAATGCAGACTAGATCCAGATTGCTTCACTGTTGGATTTTTTTAAAAAATTATGTTTTTATAGTACAGAGAGGAGGAAACGCTTTCCGACTCAGTTTATGAGGCCAGCATAACCCTGATAACAAAACCAATAAAAGACATTAACGGAAGAAAAAATATCTCTCATGAACATTAGTGCAAAATCCCTATCAAAATACTTGTAAGTTTAATTTCGCAATATATAAAGAGCATGATACTTCGTGATGAAATTAGGCTTATGCCAGGAATGCATGGTTGGTTTAACATTCTAAATTTAATTAATGTAAATCATCAAATAAATATGATCATGTTAATAAATGCAGAGAAAACATTTGTAAACAATTCAACATCCATTCCTAATGAAAACCCTTAGAAAAGTAGGATTGGAAGAGAACTTCCTCATTTAATGAAAGACACCTACAAAGAATCTACAGCTAACACCATCCTTAGTGGTGAAAAATTGAATACATTTCTCCTAAAGTGAGGAACAAGGAAAGGATAGTCAATATCATTACTTCTATGCAACATTATACTTCAGTTCCTAGTCAATGAAATAAAACAAAAAGATTTTAAAAAAAGAATATGGATTTGAAAGTAAATAGTAAAACTGTTTTAATTAAACTTAATTTTGAATGTAGAAAATGCCAGAGAGTCTACAAAAAAGTTTTTAGAGCTAATGAATGAGTTTAGCAAGTTTGGCATATTCATTACCTATTGCTGCATAATACTGTCTCAAAATTATCATTTAAAACAACAAACATGGGGCGGCTGGGTGGCTCAGTTGATTAAGCGGCTGCCTTTGGCTCAGGTCACTATCCTGAGACCCAGGATTGGGCCCCACAAGGGGTTACCTGCTCTGCAGGAAGCCTGCTTCTTCCTCTCTCACTCCCCCTGCTTGTGTTCCCTCTCTGGCTGTGTTTCTCTCTGTCAAATAAATAAATAAAATCTTTAAAACAACAACAACAACAACAACAAACATCTATTACCTCATGGTTTCATTGGTCAAAAGTAGGCACAGGTTAAGGGAGGGAGGATCCACTTGCAATCTCACTTGTAGGGTTGTTGGCAGGATTCAGTTCCTCATGAACTATGAGAGCTTCCATTTTTCTGCTGGTGGTGTTTAGGGACAATCTCAGTTCCTTACCATAGAATCCTCTCCATTGAACATATCCAGCAGAGCAGCTGACTTCCATCAGAGCAAGTGAGAAAAATAAAACAAGCTAGAAACAGCAAGACATAGGTCAGTCTTTCTGTAATCTAAATCCCATCCCTTTTGCCATATTCGATTTATTAGAGAAATGATCCTAGGTCCAGCCCACTTAGAGGGCAAGGGGATTATGCAAGGATATGAATACTGGAAGAGAGGATCATCACTGGGGTTATAAGAAGCTGTCTACTATATGCAAGTCACTATATAAAACACAATTGTATTTCTATATACTAACAACAAACAACTGGACAGTGAAATTTTAAAAACACCATTTACTATGCCATTAAAAATATAAAATACCTAGGGACAAATTTTATGAAATATATTTAAGATTTGTGCGATGAAAACTGCAAACAACTACTGAGATAAATGAAAGAAAACCTAAATAAATGGAGAAGTATACCATGTTCATGCATAGGAAATGTCAACATTGTTATATTACTTTTTGCCAAATTGATCTGCAGATTCAATGCAATGCCAATCAATATTTTTGCAAGACTTTTGTAGAAATTACAGACTCTAAAATTTATATGAAAATGCAAAAGACCTAGAATAGCCAAAACAACCTTAACAACGAAGAACAAAAGTGGAAGACTTAAGCTATTTGATTTCAAGACTTGATGTAAGTTGAAGTAATTAAGACAGTGTGGCATTTCTGAAAAGATGGGCAAATAGATTAATGGAGCCAACTGGAGAGACCAGAAATAGACCTATGCTTATGAGTTGTTGATTTTTGACCAAGGTGCCAAAACACCTTAACACCTTTAACATAAAAGCTGAAACTTTAAAGCTTCTAGAAGGATACATAGGAGAATATACGTACGACTTAGAAATAAGGAAAGATTTAGAATCTCTGGAAATCACTGACAATTACAAAAAAAGATTGATAAAATGGAGTAATGGATGCATTCTATGTTTCAAAAGACATTGTTAAAAAATAAGTAAGCTATATGCTGGGATAAAATATTTGCAATATATGTATCTTACAAAGAACTTGTATCTAGTATCTATAGATAACTATAATTCCCACCAGTCAATAATAAAAACACGAAGAACCTAAACTTGAAACAGGCATTTCAAAAGGTAGATACATAGTGGCCACAAAACAAATGAAAAGTACTCAACATCATAACTGACCGGGGCTATCCAAACTACAACTACAAGGGGATACCATAATACACCCACTAGAAGGGCTGATATAAAAAGAGACTGACCCCGCCAAATGGTGATAAGAATGTGGAACATCTAGAATGCTTACACCTTCCTGGAAGGAGTTTAAAATATTACAACCAATTTGGAAATTTGTCGGGAAGTTACTCACTAAGTTAAACATAAACATACCATATGACCTAGAGCTCATACTTCTAGGTATTTATCTGTCTTTTGGAGTAGTCTCTTCCACATCCGTATTCATTAATTTCATTAGAAGAACATGTTGAGAAAAAAAATTTCTAATGAATATTATGGACATTGGTTATTAGACAGAATACACAAAGGACTCCTATGAATTAATAATTTAAGAACTGAAGAGAAATGTGATTTAAAAAAAACCAACATGAAGAGGCAAGAGTGCCTGGGTGGGTCAGTAGTTGGAACATGTATGTGACTCTTGATCTCAGGGTCGTGAATTCCAGCCCCACATCAGGTGTAGAGGTTACTTAAACAAACAACCAAACATGAATAGGCAGTGCTCAGAAGAGACTATTTAGAAAACTCTTCTACCTAAGTGGAAATCAAGGAAATGCAAATTAAAACAAGATGGCAAAAATTTTTAAAGTCTAACATACCTAATACCTAATAAGTAGTTTTCAAACAATATCTGGTCTTGGAAATACTGTGGAAAATGGAAACTCATCTACTGAAAGAGTAAGAATTAGCACAACCCCTTTGGAAAATAATTTGGCAGGATGTGGCATACCTCAAGATAGCAACCCTTTGATCCAGAAATTCTACTCTTACCCTTGAGGGAGGGGGAAAAATAAAAGCATGGGTGCACAGAAATCATGCCCAGAAATGTTCATAACAGCAAGATTTGTAATGGAAAAACATTTTGGAAACTCTCAAATGTTCACTGGTATTAAAATGGATAATTCTGTGTGTTCACACCGTAATGTAATAACCAGCAATGAAAATGAGTGAGCTAGATTTATCTGCAGCAGTGTGGATAAACTCATAAATATATTGAGAAGAAAAATTGCAAAAGAATACATACTGTGTAATGATGATATTATGATGCTGCTGATGTTGTAGTATGTTTTGTGTATGGATGGACAGATAAGTAGTTAGATGATAGTTGACAGATAAATAGATAGATAGATGACACAAGGCAATATAGTCACTAATAGCAGAGACTCCAGATCCCATCTCCTGAGTTTATATCCTAGCTCTGTAATTTGGTAACTGTGACTTTTTTTTTTAAAGATTTTATTCATTTGACAGAAACACAGCTAGAGAGGGAACACAAGCAGGGGGAATGAGAGAGGGAGAAGCAGGCTTCCCGCCGAGTAGGGAGCCAGATGTGGGGCTCGATCCTGGGTATCCAGGATCATGACCTGAGCCGAAGGCAGTTGCTTAACCAACTGAGCCACCCAGGAGCTTTATACAAGTTACTTAACTTCTCTGGGTCATGGTTTTGTTAGTTGTTAAGTAAGGATAATTGTAGTGTCCAACTCATTGGGTTGTTACAAGGATTAACGATGTGTTCCTATTTGTAAAGTACTTAGAACAGTGCCTGTCAGAGTATCTGTATCTGTTGAATAAATACACATGATAAGCATCGAATGCCAGAGAATGGTCACTGGTGTGAGGAGAGAGCTACAGTTATATTTTGAGTATCTTATTTCTTAAGCTAGATGGTGGATACACAGATATGATTATATTATTCGTGATGGGCCAAAAATATTTCAAAATATATAAGGGGGCACCCAAACTATTTAGAACAGATTGTTAAGCTTGTAGAGAGAAAGACAAGTTATAATTAGAGACTGATGTTGTGACATATTTCAGATATCTGAGAGGAGAATCTTCCTTAAATGTGTAAGTCTGACTATTGCAACCTTCAATATTGATGACATTGTCTAGAGGGACCCCTAAACCTAGGCACAAAGGCTTTGGCCTTTGAATCAGAAAACTTAAATTTTCTTCACATTTCTGCAGTTGATTCGTTTTGAGTCTGTGGGCTGGTCTGTCTCCAGTGACATCCTCATGCTTCATTTTATTTATCTTTAGAATGGATGTGTTGTCTTCCACCTCTTTCAAGTGGCTAGAATGGAACCATCTTTCCTTATCTTCAGCACAGGAGGGAGAGTTAGAATTCCCATCCCCATCCTCCCCCATTGCCTTTCACTAACGAGCAGAGAAGTTTATTTTATTTTAATGAAGTCTGTGAAAAATGATTCATGCTTGAAAGCCTTTTCCCTTTACTTATGACAGCTTCGGCTTCTGAGCATAAGCTAAAATGTAGGAAAATCCTATGTGGTTTTCAGAATGTACATATGAGCATATGTGCTGTGCTTTCAAAAATTTCTTTGTTAGCGAATCTATTGTGCACACAAGCAAGAGCAGCCTAGACCCTCGGAAGGGGAGATTCACAAGGAAAGGTGTCTTCTAATTTCCCGATTGTTTGCTCTCAATTGCTCATGCTAGGGAAAAGGGTGACAACAGCATGACCGTGACAAGCAGTGCCTTTGGGTCACTGAGGAAGCAGGTGTCGCTGTTGCCTTCATGTTGTGCCCCCTTCACACACCAGACTATCGTTTATTTAAAAACAAAACAACAAGAAACAAAATTACTGCTTACCTTTTTCCATACCAATGGGTATTACATCCTGGTGACCAGGACATATTGTATCTAAGGAGTCCATGGTCTGGGTCAGAAAACAGACTTGTAAACCAATTACAGGAGATCTGGCCTTTTAGGTCCAATTCTTTGAAAAATAAAAATGAGTCCTCTACCCAGCTGGTATGCTAATGGCATCTACTCAAGCTTTTCCCCTCATTATAAGGGAAGAAAATATTTGGCTTTCAAGATCCTGGCTCATTCCTTCTTCCGGTTCCTCACAGTCAGCATGGCCGCCCCCGTTGTGCTTCTGGTTGACTGACAGACCTGAGCTTCCATCTCGAAAGAGGTTCAATAAAGCTCAGAGCTTATTTTGTCAAGCATGGGTGCGTTTTCTTTTTAAGCCCTCATACACTTGAAGGGGGATTTAATCCTTGCATTTCTGATTGTTTACACTAAAGAGTTGTGTTGTGAGAGAGATTTGATGTCCAGGAGACTGAACATTTTAATAAAGCTTTGTGAAAAACATTTTCTCTCAAAACAGAAAGCCAGATTTTTGCCATGTATAAATAAACATGAATCACCAATGGGCTCAGAGCTCCTAACCTAGAGATTCTGGACAAAGCCTACGCTGAACCAATCCATCTATTTTTCATCTTCTTTGTTTCCTGATGAGTATAACGGCCCTCTACACGAATGCCATTCCTCCTTGTGCAGATGATGAACACAGTTCTACAGCGAGGAGAACACACCACCACACAGACAGCTTTCAGGATTCGTTCATCCCTCAAACATTCATTGAGCCCTCACAAGACCCCCCACAGCCTTCCCTGAGCCTTCATGCTCTCGCACCTTTAACATACAAATCCAAGTGCCAAAACACCCTTTTTCTGATCTCCTTTCAGCAGAGACGGCACAAGCAGTATTTTCAGAAGGAACTTCATTTGGAAAAGCACCACCACAGAAAATACAAAAGGAAAATGAAAGGAACAATAGCAAAGACAATATAGAAACCTATAAAACAATTATGCTTACAAAATACAGATTTTTGTATCCTATGACAGCCAACATGTCTGCCAGACCCACAAACCATTTCTTAAACTCTTTGCTCTCCCATTCTCTTCCCTACCCCTCAAGGCTATTCCAGGCTCACGGATGTGGGAAAAATAGCGTATAGTCCATACTGCAGATGGGAGACCTCTGTGGGATGTGCAGGCTTCAGGCTCTCCAGGGAGTCAACATCTTTAAAGAAGCATTCTCCCCCGGAGACACTCTCTGGGTCCCCATGGGGATCCTGGCACACAAACAGACCCCAGCAGAATGAACTGGGTTATGTTGTGAGTCTTCCCCATAGCTGAGAACATGAGAGCCAATGTTTCACACATGTCTCTTGTAGGACCCTGCCCTCCAACCTCCCGTTTCCCACCCAGATTCGGATTCAGACCTTTGCTACCTCTTGTTTAAACTTTCTCATGGGTCTAGCCTACAAATGTCATGGCAATTTATTTTTTAAAAAAGTTTACCTTCAGCCTGATCATCTTTCTCCCTCTGCCAACCAAACTGAGAATTTTTCCAACCTGAGGGCCAGTGCCAGTCCACCGCCCCAGCCATAGATCCTTCACACATAAGCCATGCTTTAGTAAGACCACAATAACTACACATCCATTTCCTAAACATGCCCCTGTCTGTGTTCACATGGACACTAGCATGGGGGAATCCCTGTTTCTTCAGCTGAATGGGTTGAAAAATCCCAGCTACCCTTATCAATCCATCTCAGAATCATCAACTTGGTGAACTCTTCATCTTTTCTTTTGCCCTTATTTTACTGATTAATAGTAGAGTTTTAAAAATACATTTCTCACTCCCACTTACATCACTCCCTTTCCCAGACTAAACTATAAGTAATTGAAGACAGGAATGAAATACCTTACAGATCAGTGTGGAGACCAAAAAAGACACCATGTAATTTTTAAGCATGGGGATTGGCATGTGGCGAGCACTGCACAGATGTCTCAGGGTTTGGAGCACTGATTCTAGAGTCAGACACAACTACATAGGAACCTGACTCCATTCCTGACGAGCTTGGTGACCTTGAGAATCACTTAATCTCATAGAGCCTCAGTTGTCTCATCTGCAAAAAGGACTTACCACCATTCCTTCTTCATGGTGTTTTGAGAATAAATTAGATGGTTGATTAAAATCAATCAGAGATATAAAAATATCTAGGGGGTGCCTGGGTGGCTCAGTTGGTTAAGCTTCTGCCTTCTGCTCAGGTCATGATCCCGGGGTCCTGGGATTGAGCCCCACATTGGGCTCCCTGCTCAGCTTCTCCCTCTCCCTCTGCTCCTCCCTCTCTGTCAAATCAATACAAAAAGTATTTTTAAAAATATACTTAGTCCAGCCCTGGCACTTAATGATTTCATAATAAACGTATGCTATCATTATGGAGCCTAGAATGGTGCTTTGTATATAAAAGTCCTTAGGGAAAATTTGGGTTGGAGGTTTGTGCCTTAGATGCAAATATTTCCAAATAATATGCAAATCCAGATTCCGGTCAGGGGTCCTAACTCTCCCTTACACACGGGCTCTCTCTGTAGGGGAGGGCATCCCTTGTTCCCATCCTGCTCTCTAGGACTTTGCTCTGGATGGATCCCTGCCCTGTTTCCCCCTCGCCCCTCCACTGGCATGCTCTCTGCTGTAGGACATGCTGCCAAACTGCCCTCCTCTGATGTGCTCACTATGGTTTTCTGGGGAGGATAAGGTGGCAGAGCACTCAATTTTTCTGACTTATTTAAGTTTCTACCATTTTGAAGGCAGTACAAAGGAGCTACGTGGGGAAACTTTGCATGTGAAGATATTTGTGCCTGTATGTATTTGAAGTTGACTCCATTTAAATGGAAGATTGGATAATATTGCAAATACTAATAAAGGAAAGAAAAGGAATCCTGGTTCTGTTGTCAGTCTGAGAGGATCCATGTCACTCATTGCAACCAGGAGGCCTCGAAAAACTGCCCTATGCAGTTGCTTTGCAGGCAGGCCCTGATTTCCAGCACTAGAACATCAGGCGTACATTTCCTGTAGATATTAACCAGCCATCCAATTGACAGTCTCAGTTTCCATGTCTGTTCTGTGGCGAGAGCACGCAATGCATTGCAGGAAGCCGATTGATTATTTGCAAGTGGGATACACGATACCATCTCTAGTCCTCCTACCACAGCTGAAATCCAATTCCATCAGCTGGCTTGGATTTGAAGGGGAAATAAAAGTCACATTTTGGAAAAGAGGGATTGGTTCCACATGTTACAACTGATGCTTATGCACCCCCCCCCCCCAAAAAGCAACAATGAAAAAACCTAGTTGTGGAGACATGCCCAGATAATCTGATCCTGATTATCAACCCCAAGGAATCCCAACTGTGTCCATGAACTTAGTAATTTTTTTGGTAAATTTTTAGTAAAGTTTGATGACTCTCATAGACCCTCAGTTTTCTTATCATTGAAAGAGATAATTATGTACTGCATGGTATTGTTTTAAAGATTAATTTGGATAATAGATGCAGAGGCGAATTATCATAAAGCTAATGAAGATGAAGCTCCTCATTTGCATGGATGTTTTTCAAGACCTCGTACCTAACTTTATATTTGTAATTTTACGTCCTTTTTTCAAAGAGGGTGCAAATCCTATAAAGCTTTAAAATCCACAAACCTGGGTCTGCTCCTACATAGATGTACACAGTGGGTACTCAGATGGCAAGAAGCAGTGGATGAGGTCAGCAGAACAGCTGGAAATCTCTCTGGAGACTTGGAGCTTTTATTGTTCTCTAGGTGTCAGAGTGCCTCGACTAATAGGGCTTGAAAGCGATCTAGCAAAATATCCTCTAAAAACATGAGCTGATCATGGCTTAAACTGTTACCTCATTTAGTGGGAACTGTGTCGTGACTGAGAAATGTTCTGGAGGGACTTGACCTCTCACGGGCGAATTGCAAGCACAGTGACCAGCAGTGACCAGTGGGGGAGAGACACTGGGGCAAGTGCCTCTCAGATCACCAAACGCTAGCTGCCTGCAGTGCTAGCCACAGGTTTGCTTCTGCAGAGCCTGTGTGAGAGCTGCGACAGTCCCAGTCCGGCATATAGGAAGGGACATCGTACCTTTCAACAGCCAGCCTCTGCTCCAACAGTTTTTTTCACAGAGATGCTCGGAGAAATATTTTCAACCCCCACCCTCTCCCTTCTTCCTCCTCTTTCCTTCCCCCTCCCCTTATCCTCCTGCTTTTCTTCTTCTCCTTTCTCTCTTCCATTTCATGAATCATGATACAAATTTCAATCCAAGATAAAAATGTACTTTATTTCACCCTATCGGCTGTGATTAAGTTCTGTCCACAGCAAGGACATTGCCGTTTCCATGGGAACCCATACACTCGAAAGCCGAGGAGGATGGCGGTATGGAAAAGTAGAAAGAAGGCAGAGAGGTTTGCTATAGTTGTTTTTCACGCATTATGGAGGAAACAGAACTGTGGAATCCAGATTTGCAGAGGAATTTACCAGGTCACTAAATAATACGCCCACCTCCAGAAGAGCCAATAAAACAACCCTGGAGATAAGCAAATATCCTTAATTGAAAGAGGGCCAGGGCGGATTCCATAATCATCTTTGAAAAGGGGTTCAGCTGTTATTTTTTAAAGACAATTACTCATGGGCACCTGGGTGGCTCAGTCCTTAAGTGACTGCCTTCATCACGGGTCATGATTCCAGAGTCCTGGGATCGAGCCCTGCACTGGGCTCCCTGCTCGGTGGGAAGCCTGCTTCTCCCTCTCTCACTCCCCCTGCTTGTGTTCCTGCTCTCACTGTCTCTCTCTCTGTCAAATAAATCAATAAAATAGATAGATAAAAAAAGACAATTACTCAGCAGACAATTTGCGCAATGCCTGGGTGCCTGAGCCGATCCTGTCAGAACCCAGAAGAGACTACTGCTGGTGTGAGCGAGCTGTTCAGCTTCGCCGGGGCAGAGACCTGGCCTTGTTCACTTGCTTTACCTTCTGAAGCCCCGGTGTTCCACCTTTGCTGTGTTTAATCCCACCAAGCACTCTATCAAAGCACCCAGAACCTACTGAAATAAGAGCAAAAATCTCTTCTCTCCCTTTTTACAGTTTTCTCTAAAGATGAACTCATTATTCCAGCCTTCCTATAATAATATCAACAACATTTCTACTGGTTTTAAGCATACAAAAATGCTCTAGAGGTAGTGATAGGAGTGAATGTTAATGCCAAGACTCTAGCAGAGAAGCAAACAGTAACAATTCTCGGGTAGGTGACAGTGGATGTGGGAGGCAAGGAAGAGCTGTTCGAGAGGGATGGCCACAGAGCCAGTGGTCGGGAGGGGCTTAGGGTAATCAGTCACATGATTCAGGTAAAGGAGGAGGGGAAAACATTCTGCCCTTAAACTAGGCAGAGAGTCTCCTGCACACAGATGTGGAGCAATGAGCACAGGTTGCTGACAGGGAAGTTATTTTCAGGGAGGGCCCTGGCCTGGTCATTGGCCTTTCCCCAACATTGAAGCCACAGCTCACAATAGACTTTCAAGCCCTGGTTCTCCGCTGTCGAGGCTGTATCCAACAGCGCCAAGGATGGGACCACGTTTGGAGATTCAGGTGGATTTCCTCGACTTGGATGTTGTCGTGGGCAAGGGAGGCACCCTGAGCCTCAATTTTCTTATTAAAAATGAGGTGATATTATCTACATCAAATTTGAGCTTAGCTGAGAAAAAGTAGATAAGCCATTCATTGTGGTGCCGGACATGGCCAATGAAAATTGCTTAATACATAACGGATATTATTAGTATGCTATCATTCTGCCCCCCGAATGAAGGCCCCCCAAGGAAGGTGGCTCAGCCTCCTCACTTGTAGTGTCTGTGGCTTCAACTGGGAATGGGACCTCTCACGCATACACGCCCCTCCATCTTCCTCTTCCAGCTTCCACGAGGAGCAAATTGGAACCCAGGACCAACAGGATGTCAGCAAGGCCTGGGGTAGGTTTGACTTGGGCAGGAGGGAAGGATGGCAGTGGCCTGCTTTACCTCTTTCCCACGCCGTCCCCATGATTGCAGAGATGGCTGTCTTGTATCTCTCGGTCAAGGGCGGAAGGCAGCCGGCAGCTGCTTTGGAAACAAACTGGACAGGCAGTGTCCTTGGAACCTCCTCCCATTTCTTGCTATTTGAGTACTCTGGAGCAGAGATGTCAGTCCTGAAAGTGCTGGGACCCCTCGCCAATGCCCTCCAGGTCTGTGCTACTTGTGGGGAGGAAAAGAACCCATGTCTAGTCAGGTTTTTTTTGCAGTGGAAACATTTTCTAACATAAGCTTGCCACCCCACCAGTCATGCACATGAGTATGGAGCAGCCAGCCACAGACCCACCTTGCCCTCCCCTGCACCTATGGCCTCAGCCTCTCTGTCTCCCCGAACTGCACACTGTGGCACCCTCCGAACTCTCCCCTGCCCTCAACTTCTCCCCAAATCATAATCTGTTCCTCCTCCAGTCAGATTTAGGGTTTTATTTATTAATCAGAGAGAGAGATAAAGAGAGCATGAGCTGGAGGGAGGGGCAGAGGGAAAGGGAGAAGCAGACTCCCTGCTGAGCCCAGAGACCGACAAGGCTTGATTCCAGGACTTGAGGATCATGCTTAACCAACTGAGTCACCCAGGCATCCCTTCCAGACAGATTTTTAAAACAGAATACTATCTGTGCCTCCGCAGCTAAGTACCGTTAGTGCTTCTCCACTGTCCATGGTCCAAAGCCCAGATTCCTCAGCGTGGTATATGAAATGCCCTCAATCTCTCCAGCTTCATCCTTCCTGAGCCCCTCCCTGCATCCTAGACACACATAACCTACTTACAGCTTCCCTCAGGACCCGTCCAGTTTCTTGCCTATGTCTGAGGGTCCATGGCCCATTTCCTTCCTTCTGTCCCATCCTCTGGCTGGGAGAGTAGCCCCCCACCCCATGCACACAGACTCATCTTTCAAAGCTTGGTCCAAACAGATTTGTCTAAAGAACCTTCTGTGAAGCCTCCTCAGGTCCTGCTCTGTGCAGGACCCGCAGCCCTCCTCATGTTCCATCTGTATTCCCCATATGTCTATCAACAGTTCCTTCTGGTTTTTTGTACCATCTGCTTATTGCTCTGTTTCCCACTCTACTGGGAGCTCCTAGGGGATATGAAGCAAGTCTCATTCATCTTTGTGAAGTCCTGCACTGATAGCATTTCCTGGCCCCTAGCAAGAACTGACTTAGGGCCTTTGTTGAATGAGTTTTCAACTATGAAACGGCCCCAAGTGCAAATCAAGTCCATACAGTGAGATGTGACCATTAACTGGGGCCACTCCTGGGAGGATGCTGGTGGCCACTCTTCTCAAACAGATCACGGGTGCACGGGGAACCTGCTGCCCAACAGGGCCAGGGCTGAGTTCCCATCTTCTGGGGCCCTACCGGAAATCCTGAGATTTGGCACATGGAGCAATCATGGGACATAGACACAAGAATGTGCCCCCCACTCCTGCCCTGAGACCACGTGGGACCCAGGGAAATATTTTGGGGGGAATCTTTGTCTAAAATAAGTAATTTGATTATAAAAATATATCACAAACTCATGGGTCCATGTGAGGTGTAGTAATTTAGTAATGAGGGTTTTTACTAATGGATAAAGAAGAGGCACTTATGTCTTTCTTTACAGTCCAATCAGTGCTGTAGAAGAATCTTCATATGCCATATATCTCCAGATGCCACTTTTTCCTTCTCCAATCCAGGAACCATCTCCTCATGTTCTTAACTGTCAAATGCACAGGAGCTGGTGAAATTTTGTATCTTTCACCACAGGTAGACATAGTAATACCATTATTACCCAGGATGATACAGCTCTTTAGGGCCAGTTTGTATTGAAATAGTATAGACCTTTGGGATCTGCAGTTCTCTAACACGGACTATTTAATGTGGGTTCCAGAATCATTTCTGATGCTACATCAGGCCTCCTGCCCCCCTGAAGACTTGCTTCGTTAGCTCTCTCAAAGGTTGTTTCTGTTCCTCATTGATGGTAATCACACATGCAAGTCTTACCCAGAGAATGAAAAAATAATGTGAACAGTAATTTATTTTCTGGTCATATAAGGTTTTCTTTTTGGAATTTTGTAGCATATGCATAGTATGATATTTCTCTTAGGCAACAATCACTGAATTTCTAGAAAGTATCTCTCTTGATGTTGATATAACCCAGTACACCACCACCAGAGAGGAAGAGAGGCAACGAGTCTATGGCTGAGTGAGAAGAGCAGTCCTATTTTGTCAAGGAATGCAAGTCCCTCATGAAGAAGTGCCCTGAAGATCGAGACATCACCGTATCCATTGGGGACAGAAGAACATATTACTCAGAAGGGCCCATTGGACTATGGACAACAGCTTCAGATGCTCTTGGAGCACAGCAGCTTTGGGGCCTAACAGGTGGCACAGAGCTCGCGGAAGGGGTAGGGAGACTGTTCTGGATGCCCACAGTAGAAGGGGTGCATTGAATCGAGGACATCGGAGCCACCTCTCCCCTTCATGGGTGCCACAGACCAGTGGCACCGTGGTCAGCACACAGGAAGGTGAGAGCCAACTGGGCCCCACCGATAGAGCTCAAGCCCAAGAGTGGGCAGTGGACCATCCAGAGCTCAGAGCCGTGGCTGTGTTCTATACCCAATGTCAGTGAGAATCATCCCAGATCAGCAGTCAGGATATACCGGTAGCCCAGGTTTGTGTGATCCCATGAAATAAGTACCTTACAGCTCAGTGGCTGTGAGCTGCTGGCCCGGTGGCCCTCCCAGAGCCTGTAGGGCCACAGGCTGGGACAACTGCCAAGACAAGGGACACAAAACTTTTCAAGGCATCTGGAGGATACCCCACACTGGACTGGGGATAGCAGCTTGGAGAGCACCCTAATGTGGATCAGTGGAGACGGCTTCACGGTGCTCAGCTTAGATGGTACTGCAATTCCAGCTGGTGCCTTGAAGTAGAGATGGGTGTCCTTGGAGGAAGGTTCTCTGAAATGCATGGGTCTCTGAGGTCTGGAGGGGAGCAGGCTATTTGCCCAAATCCAAGGTCATACTGGCTAGTGGCAGGGAGGCCCCGAGAGTCCTAATGGAGAATGAGATAAGGATAAGCTCCTGTTCCTTTCATGGAAGTTCAATTAGAGCTTCTGCACATAAATTTCTAGAGTCAGGTCTAGAAAAGATAGAGGAGGACAAGATGAGCTCTTCAGGAACTTCTGTTAGGGAGAATAACAGGCTTAAAAGAAAGTAGCTCCTCTACTCAGAGGCAGTAGTATTAAAGCATAACAGGTTGAATGGAAACTCCTGAATGATGCCCAATAAACCTCATCACAAAGGCCCTATAATTATCAAAGGGAGACCATGATTTCCTTCAAGGAGCTTTGAATTCTGATTTCTCTACCATGTCATATTGAAAGTCAGTGAGCAATGAATTAAGGATTCAACGGTGCTTCGGGAGACGCAAGAATCCCATGCAGAAAAATCAGTGAGGCAACCGGCAGGCAAGGTAAGGACTCCACATGCGGTTGGTCCTCCCCTGAGAGCGGCTTACCATTTGCCCATGGGGTGAGCTGTAAAGGCAGACCAGACCAGTGGGAACCTCCTTGTCTTTGCGAGAACTGTCCCCATCTGCTGGGTGAAGGCAGGTTCAAACCGCTCCCATGTATTTCAGCGAGTGATTCTGAATGTTTCTTTGCACACCGGCAGACACAGGGTTTCTTCCACAAAACATTCCAGCAATCAATTGAAATCATTTAGATGAAGTGATAAATGACAGTCAACACCCAGTAGGGCACAGGAGCCCATTTGGGTTTACCATTTACGTACACTAATCCCTTGCTAAGCATGGGCCTCCACTCCTGGAACACAGTGTGGCTGGCAAACCAGAAGATTTGCAGAGTCTCCTGGAAAACAGAGGAACTCATGGAATAACAAACAAAAATTGGTGCTAAGTATCTTTTTTAACCTGGAAAAAATAAGACAAGCAAAACTCTTGATTTGTTGATAGTTAAAAACCTTCTCCAGGAAGGTATCTTTGTCTCAAATATTCAATTTTTTAGAAAATATTGGTATAAAAACCTACCTATTGAGAAAGAGTATACCAAAAGAGTTTATTCTTGGAAATCTATATTCCTTTTTTAATAAAGATTTTATTTATTTGTTTGTTTATTTATTTGAGAGAGAGAGAGAGAGACAGGAAGAGCAGCGAGAGCAAGCACACTCCCCTGGGTACAAGCAAGGCGAGGGCAGGGGGAAGGGAGGAGAGAGCAAATGAATCCCAAGCTGACTCTGTGCTGAGCCCAAGTCAGGGCTCCATCTCACCACCCTGAGATCAAGAGTCAGATGCTTAACTGAGCCACCTAGGCACCCCAAGTCTATATTCTTTTTAAAGTTCTAAACTTGCCTCTATTGACTTAAAATATAATGTTTTAAACCTGTTTTCGGTTTTTTTTTTTTAAAGACTCAAATTGCACATGTAATGTCACCAAATGGCTTTTTCTGATACTTATTGGGGGGGAGAGGATAGAGGTATTGCTCTTCCATCCATATGCAACATGAAAAGTGTGAGACAAATGCACTTTCCCCTTCACATACTAACTTAATCATCCAACAGAACTGTCTAAAAACTATGAGAGTTGAACTGAGGAGCATAAAATAAAAATTTGAAGATCAAAACATTTGTATGTAATAATACAAAATAGAATTACTTTAAAACTCTACTATGATTAATAATGATTGTATGTATCCTGACTGGTTACTGCTAACACATATAATGCCTGTGTGAGACTTGAGAAAATGTTCCTTGCCTCTGGTTTGGAGGTATTTTCAGATTGGTGCAAAGCCTCACTGTCTGTTTCACTTGGGTACCCCATTAGTGTGCAACCAACACAACTGTACATGGTGATCCTGATCCTGACAACTCTTTATGATTTCTCTTGTGCAACTAGCCCCAGCCCAGCTTCAGCTATCTTTCTCTCTGAGTACTGCTGCCTGCAGCCCTCACTGTGAATATAGGAATTCTTACTCTCCCTTGTATCCCTGGAACCTAACACAGAGTAGGCACTCAACAGATGGTTGTTGGTTGAAAGAGTGAGTAAATTAAAAAATGATCTATGCAATAGAAAAAAAAAGTTGCAAGTGAAGTGTTATGAAAAAACACAGCTGTTGAAAACATGTTGTGTCATATCTAAATATTAGAAAATCTTTTCATTCTTGGTATCAGTTACCCCACATGACAACACACAGCTAAATGGTGAAATGGTTAAACTCAAAGAAGAGTATAAAGTGACCCTAAAAACAGTGGCAGATAGTTAAGTGTTAATTTCTAAGGGTTGGGAGTGCAGAAGTCCAGAGATCAAGGAGCTCAGGACAAAAAGTCTGCTTTGCTGATTTTCTTTTTTCATCTCCTGAGTGGTTAGTATTATGCCTTGAAAGACTGTGATTTAGGCTGGGTAGCAATCAGCTGCAGAACACCATTATGCTAACATTTCTAGGGAAAAAAAAGTTTTAGGAACTTGCTCTTTAGAATTTCTCAAAAGTCATTTGGAGCCTACACATGGAATTCAAAGCAAGTCTAGTGGGTATGCATCATTTCCCTCCTTTTCTAATTTTATCACCCCAAATTGAGGATCCTGAGATGTTAACAGCAGAAAGAACTTGGGACAGACACTGACAAATAACTATAAACAGGCACTGGTGGATAGAGAAATCCGATGGCCTTTCTTGTTTCTGGGACAGCATCGAATCAAGTGGCCTGGTCCTTTGTGTAGAAAGGGAGGTTTCATTGTGGTGAAAAAGCAGGAAATGCCGTGCACTGCAGCGACTAGAGTCTAGCACAGGTCCTTCCTAGCAGAACTTGGCCTCTGAGGCCAGCCTGGGAAGGCAGCTGCCCTGCAGTGGGGGCGGCTTCAGGCTCAGCCTCCCGGACTCCTCTCTGTGCACAGCACAAGGACGGGATTTCAAAGGAGTAAAGTGCTGTTAAACCCTCACAGCCATTAAAGCGAGAACAGGCAGTGCCTTTCACAGAGGGACCAGCACAACTTTCTGAAACTAAGGATTCACATGCATTCAACTCATGGATCAACAGTCACTCCATGTGTTGAAATAATGGCTTTACAAAAGCAACCTTGAAATAGCCAGGTTTTTTGTTTGTTTGTTTAAAGCCACTTATTTTCCCTCATGAGGCAGGAGGTGCACGTCTCTTTGCTTTAAACTGGATCCATGTTAAACCAGGCTCCAGAAAGAATGAAATATCATTAACAAGATTTACCCAAGAGCTACCCAAATAGAAAAACGAGGTGCGCCACGATCTGTTTCGCAAGAACGAGGCTGAATCAAACATCTGTTGGGCTTTCCTCCCTTCCTTCTCCCCTCCCTGATGCTTAATGACATCTGAAGTGTTTCAGCTTTGCACATTCCTTCACTAATTAAATTCCTGCAAAGCTGTCTCATGAATCAGGTGCTTTGTGGAGCAGACACACAGACCCGGCTGTGCCTCGCCAGGGCCTGCCTCAGCCAGGTCCGAGCTGCCACACCCACAGCCGCTCTGCACCCTTTTCAAAAACGCTAAGAGTTCTGCTTTTTTTTTATTTCTTTGTTTTTTTATTACTGTTCTGTCAAAACTAAATTGACAAAAATAGAGAAATGAGGAGTTAAGTTGCATGGATAAAGATTGAAGAATTTGCAAGTACTAGTTTTTGAGGGGATGGGGATATTTCAGTAACCCAAGTGGAAATAAAGGGCAAAGGAACAGTTGCCGAAGCTGAGTTCTGCTGCCTCAGGTCCTCTCCTTCTCCCTCTCTTTCTTCCTCCCTCCCTCCCTCCCTTCCTTCCTTCCTTCC